>JACXGM010030278.1:0-13356 GCA_016801145.1 Umbra pygmaea
CATGGTCAGGTGAGGAGGTGTGGTCAGGTGGGTAGGTGCAGTCTGGTGAGGTGTGGTCAGCTGGGTAGGTGTGGTCAGGTGAGGAGGTGTTGTCAGCTGTGTAGGCCTGGAAACTTGTGGTTGTCTGGTCCGGTGCGGAGTCCTGGACAGTTGTGAAGGTCTGAACAGGATGGGAGGTCTCTGCATGTCTCTGGCTCTTTGCTCTTGCAGCCGTGGCCTCACTGGTGGTCTCTGTTGCAGTCGTAGAGTTGGAAACCCCTGGGCTTGTGGCTGCTGCAGCCATTGCTGTTCCCACGGGGGTCTTCGCTGTTGTTGTGGGCGGAGTTCCAGTGGTCTCTGCAGCAGCCGATGTTTCTTTGGGGGTCTCGGTAGCGGACGTCTCCTCTCTGGGGGTCTCGGCAGCTGACATCTTCCCTCTGGAGGTCTCTGCAGCAGATTGCACCTCCCAGGGGCGCTCTGCAACTGCAGGAGGATGGGTGGTGGTCTCCCTGATGGTTGATGGGACCACAGTGTTAGGGAACACAGGGGCCATAAACCCTGGCTGCGGCGTCAGGGGAGGAGTCCTATCACTGGCTGCAGGCTGTAGTGTGGCCAGCACCTCTGAGAGGTGGGGTGTGGCAAACACTGGACGAGGAGTTGGGGGCTCCACCCCCTCCTCAGGAACAGGAGTCTGGTCCCCTGGATTAGGCGCAGCACGCTGGGTCTCCAGCAGGGGCTCAGTAGGTGTGGCCTCCGACGCGGTCATGGTGTCCTTCTCCTCCAGAAGCCTCACAGAGGGTGGAGCTACAGTCTCTGACGTGGAGGGCTGCAGACTGGCCACCTGTTGGGTGAAAGTTGTTAAAAATCAGTTGCCTTCAGAGTAGCACATGTTTGAATTTTCTGGTTAGAATTGTGTCAAAATATGTGTTGTGCTGTTTATATATATCAAGATTTCAACAGAAAGGAAAGAACAGTATAGTTACTGTATCCTGCAATATATCAATACAGTTTTACAATTTTCCTCCCACCCGAACATAATCCCTAAACCTCCCTCCCTTTACCCCCCCTCGCTCCCTCCTCCCCCAAACCCCTAACCCTACACAAAACAACTAGACAAACCGACAACACACTAACATACATACAGTAACAAAAATAAATTACACTTGATGGACTAGGAGCATTATATGATTTAAATAGATCTGAGGGGAGCCTCTGCAAGCTATTAAAGTATAAAATAAAAGGCTGCCATTTGTCAGAGAATTTTGAGTGTGATCCCCTCATGGTATATTTAATTTATTTCTTTTCAAGTTTAAAAATTGACATGACCACATTGCCACTGAGAGGCTAAGGGTGGCTGAGAGGACTTCCACTGCAGCAAAATCCTGCTTTGGGCTAATAGTGTAGTAAAGGCAATGACATCTGCATTTTTATAATTTTGCGAGTAAGAGTCCCCTGGTACTCCAAACACCGTTATTAGGGGGCATGGAGCTAAATTAATTTGAAGTGCTTCTGAAAGGGTATGGAATACAAAGGACCAATAGTTACTCAATTTCGAGCAAGTAAAAGACATAATGGTAGAGGTCACATGAGGAGGAATGACAACTGTCACACACATCCACCACTGTGGGATACATTCTAGACAGAGTAATGAACTCTGTTGGTCACCTTGAACTGAATGAGTCCAAGTCAAGCACAAGATGAAGTGGAAATTGTTCTGTCGATCACATTATCCCAGAAATCTTTTGAAACTTCAAGACCCATTTCTTGCTCCCAAGAAGTTTTAGGTATATTTGTGGAGTGTTTATCACAGGACATAATCCAAGAATAGATTTGTGAAATCACTGATTTCTGTTGAGGTAGAAAATTCAATAGCTCATTCCAGGGCTGGGTGGGGGGTAGTAAAGGGAAGCCAGAAAATTCAGAGGAGACGAAATGTCTCATCTGCAGATATGGAAAAAAATTAGATGGGGCGAGGTGTGTTTAACAACCAAGTTGGGAAAACTAGAAAAAACACAATTTTCATAAAGATTGTTGAAAGTTTTAATGCTGTTCTTTTCCCAGAGGGTGAAAGCACTGTCAACCAGAAATTGAGTTAATATGTCGTTGTTATTACACCTTTTTCCTGTTATCTGTATCCTTTTAGTTCATATCTTACATTTTTCATTCATCATTTTTGGATGATTTTTGTACATGATTTTACATTTATATCAATATTATCTTGAAATTTGTTTGAAATAACATGGAATAAAGCAATGCATACACTAACTAACTCTTGGAACATGACAATAAGTGAGAAATAAACATTTGAAACATTTGCAATCGACAAACCTCTCGTTGTTTTGTTTAAGAACGTTAATTGTCAGATTAACACTACACTACCCTGTTGCCCCCTAAATGTGACAAATACAAATATATACTGGTCACCAGAGGAGTTAAAAGTACTATTCTGTGTAACTCTGAGTTCACAAGTTTTGGGAAGTCCCTACTGAAGACCAAAATTTTCAGGTAAAGGGTGTTCATATCTTACCGGTGACCATGATTTATATTCTCTTCACTCTTTCTATTTGTTTTATAGGTCAATGTTAAGATATGAGCACCTTTTACCTGATAATTTTGGTCTTCAGTAAGGACTTCCCAAAACGTGTGAACTCAAGAGTTACTCAGAAAATAAATTTTACTAAATACTTTTACCACCTCCGGTGACCAGTATTGAATTGTATTACAAGACAGTACAGAATGTGTAGTATGGAGGGAGTCTCTACCTGTTTCTCATAAAACAGCACATTTGAAGTCTTCGTTCTTTGGTCACAAACGGCTGCACCCGTGGTCTCTGTGACCTTCTCGTCTTCATATGAGAGCCAGCGATCAGTGTGGTCCCAAGCCTCATACGCAGCATCCGCCACATTGCGTTCTCTAGTACCAGGAGACAATTCCCCATGGATGAACCGCTGCAAACAGCCTAGAGCAGAAATAGAGCCTAGAGCAGAAATAGAGATCAGAGCAGCAAGAGATCAGTTAAAGGACACGAGGAGTCTGTAATGAAGCACACTGGAACACCACTATGTGTACTTACTACCGTACTGGCCTTAATAATTATTAATATAATATATATATAATGGCATCAATATACATACAGAACCCTGGTGTGTAACAGCTTGGTGTGCCATGTTAAAACAAATACATATAAATAAATGAATGCCAGGGCATTGGTGTGGCGCAGTGGTCTAAATCGCTGCACAGGGTTGTTATTCTGGGGACTCAGTATGGGGCAGGGCAAATTGGTACAGTGCTGCACCGGGTGGATGGTAAGTAGTCCGACACAATTGTCTTCATGTTGTTCTAGGATGACTTGTGTACATTGGGCGCCTGTGAAATCAAGCACAGTTGTCTACCGGTGGTTGGCCAATACGTTATCCTTCCTTGTATGTACTGACTAAAGCCGTGTTCAACAAGCAGTGTGGTAAGAGGCGGACGGCGTGGCAACACATGCTTGGAGGAAGCATGTGATCAAACTTCGACCAACCCACACCTGAAGCCCAAGACCAGCAACTGTGAGTTGGACAAGATTAGTATACTCACACTCATCCGTTACAGATGGTGACCGCAAAGTGGACAGAGGTGACAGAAAGGTGGACAGCATTATGATATGGAATAACTCTTAGTCACGAGTTGGAATAATGGAATAGGGTCTTGACATGGTGGCTGGGTTGGATTTTATCATTTGAACAGGGCTTTGCCGTGTTTTAAACAAAGGCTGGCCAGCAAGCTTTAATTTAGTGTTCTCATTTTAATGGATATTTTTGACTGATTTTTGCATTAAAACAATGTATATGTTTTACTCTGCCTTTTGGTCTTTGGGTTGGTGTGGCCCGGGATCAGAAACATATTGCGTTTCCAAAAAGAACCTTGATGTTACGGTTGTCATGGAAAATGTAAAGGACGGAGGCAGATGCAGGTTGAGGAATTTAATGACTCCCAAAACAGGACACAGGTAAGATTTGTACACGGCATGTTCTTACACAACAGCTAACAGAGGATAATAATTGACAAATGAGAAACCTCCTAGAGGGCTTATAAACCCTACTGGAATACACACTAATCAAATAGAAGTAGCCGCACCTGTGTGCGTAAAATGGCAACATAGAGAAACTAGAGGGCGCACCTAGTGCACACCTAATGAAAGGTCATATAGGCTGAAAACATAAAGAAGGCCAGAGGTCTGTTCAGTACTCCGGAGATCCAGACCGAGGTCCATGGGTGGGGCCAGGCCCAGATGCAACACTTGTGACATATCCACTGCTATAAACATACAAATTACTTGCGATGTTTAAAAAGAAAATATTTACACAGTGCGGATTAAACGGACATCTTACCTTGGGTTGGATTGATGCGCAAGTGGCTCAGTACACTGACAAGTTTGTACTTGCACAAACCCTGTAAACAAATAATTAACTCTAAGACATTGTTCATACTCAAACCTTGTACTAACCAGTATTTTATAAACATTCAGAATAGTTCCTCTAAAAACTTGACACTATTTCCCTTTCCTGCTTATTCTTGAACTCTAACCATGAAGTATTCAAAATTTCAAAAAAATGTCTTTCTCTATTTCCTCACCATGCTGTTTCTGTCCTCTCTGGATGCCTCCTGCCTGGATGAGCTCCTGATGACTAAATCAAGAAAGGATGGGACACAATGAGCTTCTCTTGTGTCTATCCTATATCTGTTTCCCATACATATGTCTGAGGTAACTCCTACTCTACAATAATGACTTTAACTCTAAACCGTTTCTCAGCAGCCTTATACTGTACATCTATATCCACACACAAATTTGCATTTTATTGAAAATGTGGGAGCCACGAACAATGAACCTATCAGGTGATTGGTTGAACCTTTCTGATTATACAAGAGGTGCCACACATCTGCTCTAAAGAGCCATATATTTAGCTAGCATGAGCCATCAGTATTAGCCGGCAGCACCAACTAAACTAGGGAAACATTCAGCTTGATCACTAAATAAAAAAAATCTGACTAGATAGCTATGTCATGTTTACATTTCCATAACTGGTATGTTGCTTGGAATGCCAATGTAATCCAAAGTTATCATGCATGGCCATTATAAACTAGCATGCTAGTCAGCTACACTTCAGTCAGCATTTTTAGATGAAAACAAACTATTAGCCAGGGGTGAACCTGCTGGATGCAAGGCTAGTGTATCAGAGGCGGCACGTGTATCATACCAGAGGCATTGGGTAGGCTCCCACGCCTGTCGATGGTCTGGTAACAACTAAATAAGAGCTCCCTGGACAGGTGAACGGCATCATCATTCTTCTCATAATTGTCGGTGTGAGGAAGGTACTTCAGCCTTTTTAAATGAATCACCAGGACGCTACAAACAAATGTGAAGGTGAAAAAAAGCCTAGTACACTTTTTAAGGTACAGTGTTGAGTAATGACAATAACATTACAGCAGAGTATTTGAACAATAAAAAATATGAAACATGTAGACATGGTGTATTACAGACAACAGAGTAGGGTTCACTCACCGTGGCAGGGTCTGGAACGTCCATCTCTGTCCAGACGTCTGACCCCCACAGTGACAACTGATACCCAGCTCGTTCTCCTGCAGCAGAAACAAGTAGACCAGAAACACTCATTACATCGGACATATTTCACATTATACTTTACATTTGGCAGAGGACGTTTAAGGTCAGTATTACATTTTTGGGAAAGACATAATCAACTAACTTCTCATAACATAAAAAAAGGGAGGAAAATGGGGAATTTTTTTTCTTAATTAAATTTAAAAAAATTAAAATAGTAATAATAAAAATTACATGAAAACTTGGAGAAAGCCCCGCCCCCCTTAGTTACTGTCGCTAGGTCCGACAACTTTATCTGGGCTCTGCATCGGTATCAACGTGGCTCATGCTGTGACAGCTCTTCCTGCTGACATTTTATCAAACCTTTATAAAGCAGCAAATAAAGTGTCTGATAGAAGTAGGCAAAAGGGGCTGCAATATGCGTTTGAAGGCTATATTCAAGACATAAAGGTGAAACGCAAGGAACAACAAGGCATCCAAATAGAGGCAAAAGCATACCGGTCAAACAGTCAAAAAATAAACCACCGCATATCCTACTAATCGAGACGGATGCTGGGACTAACAATATCAAGGAGCAACACTGTTCATGCAAAGCTGGGTAGGTCTCTATTCACTTCTATAATCGTTATTACAAAGCAAACGGACTACGTGAGTATTTGTATTTAATTAGCAGCGTGTGCTAACGTATCAACAACCGGTATGCTAGGTAACGTTAACGTTAGCTGACACTTGTCAGGGTTTGACTTCGGTTTTGGGAAGGGAAAAAACGCACACCCCCCTTCAATCTCTCTGGGAAACATGTATCTGTGTTAGACATGCCCCAGGCACAACGTTTAACCATTTTTTTTTATAAAAGTACGACGGTAATAGCCTGCCGAGACAAAAAATATGAGACGCCTGTGTTAAAGTCAATGGAGCGCTGTGAAAAAGTGTCGGACCTCTGTGGGAGCTCGTCCTTGGCTGTGCTGTGATTGGTCAATCTACATTCTAGGGTGTGGCTTAGCCAAAGGCAAATTGTGGTTATGTTTTGAAGTCATGACAAGAGTTTGGATATCATGTAAAAACATTGAATAAATTCAATATATTTGAGAGCCACTGACCTTCATGTTCCTAAGTAGGATGTCTTCTACAGACAGACCAGGCTCTATGGCCACAGAAAGCTGGATAAATTCAGTTTTTGTAATGGACTGACTTCCACAGCTTAAAGAGAAAGTGACACACTGGCAGGCACAGTAATACGGTACATTTACAGATCAGTATGATTAACCGTTGTAATGTGTGTACATTTATTATTGTGCTGTGTGTTTACGTTACCTGTGGCAGGTCCTGGTTCTGGCCGTCTTGAATAGGAAGTTGTTTCCCACTGGGCAGGTGTAGGTCCCCCCCATGCTAGCTGCCACTGCCTGCAAAACCTGTGCTTTCTCTCTCATTTGATAAAGCATCACTTTCAGGAATGTGCAGGCAAACTATAGATTTAATTATGATTATTCAGGAGATACTATTACAGGGTAACACACAGCCAGTCAAGCCAGTACAGGTTTGGCAAAGAAACACATCAGTCTTTGCAATTAACACTTTATTTTACCATTATCAGCTAAATCGGTGCCAGTAAAAAAGAAATACAAATGTGGATGTTACTGCAAGAAACCTTTACTGTGCTCATTTGTCTCACCTGCTGACCTCTCCCCCTGAACATATAGCCTGAATCCGTATGGGCGATGATGTGTTTCAGGTCCTCCAACAGTTTTTTCTTCAGCTGCTTGTTTTTAGTGAGCTTCACATCATTCATGCTGCTAAATGCTCTTCAAACAGAAACAGAATAAAACATGCTACAGTGGTGCAAAAAAGTATTTAGTCAGCCACCAATTGGGCAGGTTCTCCCACGTAAAAATATGAGCAAGGCCTGCAATTTTCACCATAGGTACACTTCAACTATGAGAGACAAAATGAGAAAAAAAATCCTGAAAATCACATTGTAGGATTTTAAATGAATTTATTGGTAAATTATGGTGGAAAATAAGTACTTTGTCAATAACAAAAGTTAATCTTAATACTTTGTTATATACACTTTGATGGCAATGTCAGGGGTCAAACTTTTTCTGTAAGTCTTCACAAGGTTTTCACACACTGTTGCTCGTATTTTGGCCCATTCCTCCATGCAGATCTCCTCTAGAGCAGTGATGTTTTCGGGCTGTCGCTGGGCAACACAGACTTTCAACTCCAAACTCCACTCTATCAAAGATTTTCTATGGGGTTTAGATCTGGTGACTGGGTAGGCCAGGGGGAATGCACTGGCTTAAGCAGGGGGACACGTCTGGTACTGCAGGATTTGAGTGTGTTACTGATGGTAGCCTTTGTTACTTTGGTCCCAGCTCTCTGCAGGTCATTCACTAGGTCCCCCTGTGTGGTTCTGGGATTTTTGCTTACCGTTCTTGTGATCATTTTGACCCCACGGGGTGAGATCCTGCGTGGAGCCCCGGATCGAGGGAGATTATCAGTGGTCTTGTACACTCACCTAAAGGATATTAGGAACACCATACTAATACTGTGTTTCACCCCCTTTCGCCTTCAGAACTGCCTTAATTCTATGTGGCATTGATTCAACAAGGTGCTGAAAGCATTCTTCAGAAGTGTTGGCCCATATTGATAGGATAGCATCTTGCAGTTGATGGAGATTTGTGGGATGCACATCCAGGGCACGAAGCTCCCGTTCCACCACATCCCAAAGATGCTCTATTGCACAGGTGTCAAACCGGTTCCACGGAGGGCCGATTGTATGCTGGTTTTTGGTCATTCCTTTCAATTAGAGCCCAATTAAGACGTAGACTGCCAGGTGAGGCGAGATCCTAACCAATTAGTGACATTCAATCATTTAGGTAGAAGGTAAAAGCAAAAACCTGCAGACACTAGGCCCTTTGTGGATCTGGTTTGACACCCCTGCTCTATTGGGTTGAGATCTGGTGACTGTGGGGGCCATTTTAGTACAGTGAACTCATTGTCATGTTCAAGAAACCAATTTGAAATGATTCAAGCTTTGTGACATGGTGCATTGTCCTGCTGGAAGTAGCCATCAGAGGATGGGTATATGGTGGCCATAAAAGGATGGACATGGTCAGAAACAATGCTCAGGTAGGCCGTGGCATTTAAACGATGCCCAATTGGCACTAAGGGGCCTAAAGTGTGCCAAGAAAACATCCCCCACACTATTACACCACCACCACCGGCCTGCACAGTGGTAACAAGGCATGATGGATCCATGTTCTCCTTCTGTTTACGCCATATTCTGACTCTACCATCTGAATCTCTCAACAGAAATCGAGACTCATCAGACCAGGCAACGTTTTTCCAGTCTTCAACTGTCTAATTTTGGTGAGCTCTTGCAAATTGTAGACTCTTTTTCCTATTTGTAGTGGAGATGAGTGGTACCCGGTGGGGTCTTCTGCTGTTGTAGCCCATCCGCCTCAAGGTTGTGCGTGTGGCTTCACAAATGCTTTGCTGCATACCTCGGTTGTGCGAGTGGTTATTTCAGTCAAAGTTGCTCTTCTATCAGCTTGAACAGTCGGCCCATTCTCCTCTGACCTCTAGCATCAACAAGGCATTTTCGCCCACAGGACTGCCGCATACTGGATGTTTTTCCCTTTTCACACCATTCTTTGTAAACCCTAGAAATGGTTGTGCGTGAAAATCCCAGTAACTGAGCAGTGAAATACTCAGACCGGCCCGTCTGCCACAAACAACCATGCCACGCTCAAAATTGCTTAGATCACCTTTCATTCCCATTCTGACATGCAGTTTGGAGTTCAGGAGATTGTCTTGACCAGGACCACACCACTAAATGCATTGAAGCAACAGCCATGTGATTGGTTGTGTAGATAATTGCATTAAGGAGAAATTGAACGGGTGTTCCTAATAATCCTTTAGGTGAGTGTATGTCTTCTGTTTTCTTATAATTGCTCCCACAGTTGATTTCTTCACACCAAGCTACTTACCTATTGCAGATTCACTCTTCCCAGCCTGGTGCAGGTCTACAATTTTGTTTCTGGTGTCCTTTGACAGTTCTTTGGTCTTGGCCATAGTGAAGTTTGGACTGTGACTGTCTGAGGTTGTGGACAGGTGTCTTTTATACTGATAACAAATTCAAACAGGTGCCATCAATACAGGTAGCGAGTGGAAGACAGAGGAGCCTCTTAAAGAAGTTACAGGCTGTGAGAGCCAGAAATCTTGCTTGTTTGTAGGTGGCCAAATACTTTTTCTCCACCATAATTTACCAATAAATCCATAAAAAATCCAACTTGGTGATTTTCTGGATTTTGTTTCTCATTTTGTCTCTCATAGTTGAAGTGGACCTATTATGAAAATTACATGTCTCTCTTTATCTTTTTAAGTGGGCTAACTTGACAATCGGTGGCTGACTAAATACTTTTTTGCCCCACTGTATATTATTTATTGACCAATAGGTTTGTCATGTGTCGGTGTTAACCAGACCTTCAGTATTAGCCCTAAGAAAGTCACATTTTAGGAAAAGCACATCGAAAGTCTTCGAAAGTCATTTGGAAAATATTTGATATCAATGACACAAGATAGTATGATTCCATAAGTGTGTGTATCGTGTATATAAGCCTACCTGAAGAGAAGGCCAGAATCACATGATATCCAGAATGTTTGCCCCTTGAAGATGTCCTGAAAAAAGGGCTTAATGGCCAGCAGACACTGCAGGGTGGCATTCATGTAGCAGGTGTTTTTTCCTTTGAACAGCCTTGGTAGCCTGGGATGGAAGGGCAGAAGAACGGAAGTGACTCATGGATCAGGTCCAACATACACAAACAAAACACATTCAGTTTACACACAATCTTCCCCATCATCAACACACAAGATTACAAATTGTGTTCTAGATTTTGATGTGTGGGCATGGAAACACCCCTGGATTTTATGTCTTCTTACCCCAGGCAGGTGAGTTTGTGCCTGGTTAGGGGTTTGGCTGGAGAGAGGTGCCATGTCTCCCCTTCAGTCTGTCCCCCAGGGACCTGGATACTGATCATCAAACTGAGAGAGCAGAGTCACAGGAAGGATTGCTGGTCAATGACTATAAGCATACATCATAATGCAAGCAGATTAGACTAGGGTACCCTTACAATGTAATTGGCATTAGGTAACACAGAACTCAACACTCACCTGTCCAGATTCTTACGAAAGCAAAGCAAGTAGTCTGTAAGGAAACAAAGAGAAGAGTGACAGACTACAGACACAAATGCCCTTTTTTAATATATTAATACTTATATATCTTACAGTTACATTTTTTTATTATGCGTAATGTTTGGAAATAAATGTCTGTTATATTCATCTTAATGATACTATTAGTGCTAGCCATTACAGATGGATGAAAATTATGGGAGACAAATTACTCATCTTAAAAATCCAATATCTCGACGGTTTAACACCATCAACTGTTAGACCGTTGGTTTTTACATGCCATGAAGCATTTGTAGATATGGCCTATTGGTCACACGAATTCGAACTTTTAAACTCTAAAATGCTGAGCATTCTGCATAATAATTAATTGCCCTCTCTGTACCTCATATTTTAGTTACTCTCATGACAATTGATCCATTTTCTGATGTACCAGCAATTGAAAATACATCAACGTAGAAAAAAGCATGCAACAACTAACATGTGGTTTCTTCTTTCCAATACACCATTGGCTCTATCGCTTATCAAACGTACTAATTATTAAATTAGTTACATTTAATAATTCTCGAAAAATGCCACCACACCATTTTACTGTACCGTCGCGATGTTAACAAAACTCTCTTAGGCTACAGGGATGCAAAGCTTGTATAAACCAGTAGCTCTCTTGACAGCGCCTTTAACAGTGTCTCAATAAAAGGTTTCTGGGAATTTACTTTTAAAGATGCTGAAACGAGCAGTGCCTATTGTGACGTAGGACTACCTTCTGTGACGTGGCTACATTTAATTTCGGTACCTTTTGTGACGTGCCTACTGCCTAGTTCTTTTCGATATGTTCGATTGAACACGTGACGTCTTACACTAACAACAACAGTGCTATTTACATTAAATACATGGGATACATTACGAAATGTCAAAATAACTTAATCAAAACAAAATATATTTTATTACAATTTCATAATAAAACTAGCACTTAGCTCAATGATTTCTTCTTAATACACCATACTTAACAATCTTCACTTGTTATTACATTAGGTACCTATTTGTTATTATAAAAATAAAAAGCCAGTTAAAACATATATTAACATTCATTTATTTTCAGAAATACATTTAATAATTCATAAATTTTTTAATCTGAGGCCTCGAAAAAAAAGGTAAAGCCTTGAAAAAATGTAAAGCCTACAACAACCAAACAACCAGAAAAATAGGAACATAAAAACAAAAAACAGGTGTGAATAAATTATAGTCATGAATAGAAAATAGAAAACATCAGTTTAATGACAGAGAAATGGAAGCATAGTACATGGACTTGGTTTGATCCTGAAGGAGTAAAAGGAGAACATCTTTTCATCCAGTCCTCTTCTCATGGCTTAAATCATGCCTGGCTTAGGTCATCAGTGCCCTCTTCTGTTGTGTTGTGATACAGTCTGTTTAATAAGATTCATCCCATTTCTCATTGTCAGTCTGTGTGTACTTGTCTAATTAGTGTTTTTTATTGTTTATTTTTATTTCACCTTTATTTAACCAGAATAATCAATTGAGAACAGGTTCTCATTTGCAATCACAACCTGGCCAAGATAAGGCACAAGGTGCAAGGCGACATTAAGTTGCAAACATAGAGTAGGCCCACAAACATTCAGGTAAACAGTTACACATATAAACGGTATTAAGTTAGATTAAAAAAATGCTGTACATACAGTGCAAATCTGATCTAAGAATAGAGAGGTAGATTTTAATTTATGCACCTTGATAAATGTACTTTTGTTTTGAGTTTTCGTGAAGAGTTATCGTTCGTTTTTGTCTTCATTATGTTTCTGCCTACCTGCCATTAATCACGATATTGACATTGCATATCCACATTTGCCTCCTGCCTTACCCCAGACTATATGACATTGCTAACCTTCCTCAGGTTACAGTGCTCTTATGGTCGCTGAGAAAATATTTACCTGTGTTACAGTGAAATATAAAAACTTTAGTACTCAATCAATCCATCAAATTTATTTTATAAAGCACTACAAACAGCAGTCAACACAAAGTGCTTTGAGAGATACCCGACCTAAAACCCCAAAGAGCAAGCAACAAAAGTGCTGCACAGTGGCTAGGAACAACTCCCTAGTAGGTGGAACCTGGGAAGAATCCTATAGAGGCCAGACTCAAGGGGGGTGGCCAGTCTTTTTTTGGCTGTCCCGAGTGGGGGATCTGAAGGTACAGTAAACAGTACATTGTATTAAAGGACAATTCCGGCGCAAAAAGAAACCTAGGTGTCACATCCAGCCCAGTGGGGGCTAGGATGTGAACCCCTTCGTTTTGAGTTGCTTCCCTGTGTGTTCTTATTTAGTGGTCTCCCTCATGTGTGTTAGTTTGGTTCCCCCTAGTGTTTCTTATGTGCCTTACATGTGTTATGTTATTCTGAGTGTGTCTGTTAGGTGACGTCAGTGTTTTAGGTTCCCAGGTGTATTGTATCAGTCTTCATTTGTTTGAGTATTTAACCCTTGTGTTCCTCCCTGTCTCTTGTCGTTCAATGTGTTCCTGTTGCGTGTTCTCCTAAGTGTTACGTATATGTATCGTTTAGCCCCTCGTGGCAGTTTTGA
>JACXGM010030281.1:0-13233 GCA_016801145.1 Umbra pygmaea
TAACCTTATACTTAACCTAACCTTAACCTATCCCTAACTTTAACCTTATACTTAACCTAACCTTAACCCATCCCTAACCTTAACCTAACACTGTCCATATGATTTGCAGCTAATATGCAGTTAGTTATATTTGGTGAACTAACTTTTTTAATACATTTTTAAATGTTTCGAAAGCCAGCTTGTGATTTGATATGGCAAACTAATGATTACTAGTTCGATGCTACAGCAGGGATACTCAAATCTTACCCTACATGGGCGGAGCCTGCTGGTTTTCTGTTCTACCTCATCATTAATGGCACCCACCTGGTGTCCATGGTCTAAATCAGGGGTATTCAACTGTAACACTACGGGGTCCGGAGCCTGCTGGTTTTCTGTTATCTCAACATTAATAGGACTCACCTGGTGTCTCAGGTCAGATTAGAGGGTTGCAATGACAAAATGGAGTGGATCTGGCTTCGAGGTCCAGAGTTGAGTATGAGGGGTCTAAATAAATGCTGGATTAGAGGGTTGTAACCCCTGATAGCGTTTCTATTTATTGTCCACTCCAGTTTAAAATGTTCCTGAAATCTTGCCTCCTCCATTTTGATTGGGTGTTTGTATGAACCAATCATAATATTACTGGCCTCAGAACATGTAAGGAAGACTGGTACTGTACAGTATGTGCATCTAATGCAGGCAAAACTATTTGATGTTTTCTTGTGTGTAGTTGTGGCTGAACACAATGGTTGAATGTATTTAGTGTGATTGCATTATTAGGGGCATTTTGTTTAATTTCTTGCATTGTAATCATAGACCGTATATAGTAATCATAGACCGTAAATAGTAATCATAGACCGTATATAGTAATCATAGACCGTAAATAGTAATCATAGACCGTAAATAGTAATCATAGACCGTATATAGTAATCATAGACCGTAAATAGTAATCATAGACCGTAAATAGTAATCATAGACCGTATATAGTAATCATAGACCGTAAATAGTAATCATAGACCGTATATAGTACTGGACACAACATGTGTGACGTCACCCATTGGTTTGTGAAGATCTGATTTGAGTCATTTAGTTTGCCTCTGTGGCGACTGTGACGTTAGCTACACTGCTTATGCTCTACATTATGTTACACACTTTCACTGGCACAGTCAATGTCAATCACATCATAGCCACTCCCTAAAAAAAACTGCTTTTTTTAAGACCATCATTTAAAAAATGATATTTATGTATTGCAGAAGGCTTAAATCTAGCGATCGAGACCAAATACTCATTATGAATATGTTTACTGAGGTAATAAATCAAGGGAGAAGTGGCTTAAATTCTCATATACTTCAACAGAAACTGAGCTCTTTTGCAACCAGACGTATCGCCCCCAGCTGGAATTCAGATAAAATGCAGGTTTAAGGCACTTCCTCATTTGTGTCACTTTGCCAAACTGGATGCTAGCCCTGTGATTGCATATAAGAAAATCTCCATAATATCTATGCAGTAACAGTTGAATGCAGTGGAGGCTGATGAAACTAAATTGAGGGGAATGGGCTAGTAATAATGGTTGAATTTGAGAAAATGAAATGGAATCTCACCAGGGATGTACTGGGACAAAAATTAGGCCCAGGACTTTGCGATGGAGCAGGGGGGGTGTTGGTGACACGGCACTGTCCGTTGGCACACACATGCTGTATCTGCCGCTCCTCGTGTCCATCACTCACCCTCTCGGTTTCTCCATTGCTCATCTAAATATAGGGATCACCAAGGAACTCTCTCTCGATCGGAATGGACCGGCTGTTCGGGAAAGCTCCCAAACGTCCCGATGGCCAGTCCGTCCCTGAATCTCACACTTGTTTTATTGTGTTTAACTACATTCCATTGACTCCAGTCGAGACATTGATTTGTTACTGGTTCACAACAGTTATTCACCAGATATTAATTTTATCACATACAAAAACTGCATCCTGAATTTCAGAACATCTTTTGTCAAAAATGTAACATCGACACCTCCACCCTCAACTCCACCCTTGGCCCTCGATTTCACGTGCATCTCCGCCATTTGTACAAATGTCCCAAAGCTGAGGAAGCAAAAATGGTCAAGGGTGTAGGGGCTAATTAGAAAATCCAATACCAACTTCAAACAAGTGTGCACCTAAGCAGCCTTTGCTAACAAGTGGCTAAGGAAGTAGACTTCCATTATGCACTGGGTTAATTTTGATCAGGTGCAATTTGAAACAAAAAACGGATAGGTGTGCCCAGTGATATGATGTTTGTTTATTTTGTAGAAAAGAAGGATTGTTTTATGATTTAACAGTGGAACAGGAACTGCACCATTCGGGTCAGGAGTATTAAGAGTACCGTATGTCCCGAAGTCGATGTTTCGTCATCAACACGTGACCATGGAGGGCACTCTGAGCAAGGCGGTATGCTGTAAGGCGTTCAGGGGCGTAGCACAAGATGGGCCCTATGCATAGACAGTCCTGATGGCCCCATGTTATATATATAAAATATATTCCAGACTTTTCAAGGGCCCTCTTTCCCCTTGGGCCCTAGTAATCAGAGTTGGTTTTACCCCCAGTCCGACGCCCCTGCTGTAGGGGTCTGAACTGGATTCACAGTAACAGAGATGCACATGCGAAATCCCACACGTATTTCCTGGTTGCAAACATTCAGTTATCATTCAGTGATTCAAACGGGATAATTATTTCTATACTGCATTTTAAATTATTTAGTAAGAAATGTATTACCCGACATTCATTTTTTCTCACAGAGACACTGCAGTGTTTGCTGTATATTGTCTTCACACCTATAATACGGAATAGTGTAAAAGCATGCTGTTTTGTACTGTATTTCAATTAACATTTCCAAAGCATGAGCCTTGCCGTCTGCGATTCATTACGAGATAGACCTATCATCAATCACTGTCACGGGGAGGCATTGAGTTACCACCGCCTTCCACTTTGATAGGTAACCCAACAGAGCGAACCTGGTTCACTTGATCAAGTAGGCGCGAGCCGCATACACGGAACAGATTCACCAGGGGGATGCATGTATGGACTGGGGGAAAAAAATCCTCATTTCTCAGAACCAGGGGCAATTTGTTTTGTGATTAGGTAGACAGTGAAATACATTGCATATGAGAATTGTACAGGGCCCAAGATGAGTGCCATGTACATACCTAGAAGAAAAGGCAGCAACGCACACTCAGCATTTCAGGTGACCATAAGGCTGTATGTATTGTGAGATATCTGACATTTGATTCTTCTAACTATGAAAGATGAGTCTAAGAACGGCATGAGCAAATGTTTTCTTGTAAAACTTGACATGCTCTCTTGTTTTCCATCTATCTGATTATGCTTTATCAACGTGTTTGAAATGGCAATGCAACAGTCAGTATTAGCAGAAATATGAATTGATTTACTGAAGCACGTTTTTGTGAATTGTTGGTTTAAAAAAAACAGATTTGCTCATGAATAAATGTGTCAGGTATTTCATGCAGAATGACATTCATAACGAGTGGTTTTCTCTAGTTTTCACTTCACCAGCCAGTGTTCTGATTGGATGTTAAAGAGTAACTTTCACCCGCGATTTCAGCTTTGGCCCACCCGTTCAAACATTTAAAACATGCTCAATCTGCCACAAAAAAATCCAACTATAAATAAACTTCTTGAAGGGAATACATTATATAGAATCCCTTCAATGGGTGACAGATGTCTCAGTGGTTAAAGAGTCAGGCTTGGAGTGGTAAAGATGCCGGTTCACTTTTCAACTGTGCTAAATTTCATTGTGCCCTTGAGCAAGGCACTTTATCCTAAGTTGCATTTTAAGGTGTCTGCTAAATGAGTAAAATGTAAATTGTGATCTTAAAGCACCTTTTTTAAGGTTCTCCTATGTCAAGATTGAAACATAGAGGCACCATTGATTTATTAATAAAAAATCCAAAATATGACATTTGCAGTGAACTGTCAAAACAAAGCCAGAATTAATGTGTTTGATTTTAACTTCAAAACATCATGTTTCCCCACACAGGGGATGTAAATATTATTATCCACCTGTAGAGGGAGACAGACACAGCGCTATGTCCTTTATGTCCTCTGCCAGCTAATCAACAGGAAACTAGCGTCTGGTCTTACCACTTATGAATTTCCAAATACGATTTGACCAGTTAATGAGGACATTTCAGAAACAAAATTCATGTCAGAGAAATTGTCAACTGTTGCTAGATATTTAAGATGTTTAGCATAATGATTAGTGATTAGTTTATATGACCATATTCCTAGTTAATTTCAGTTTGAACCTAACAACGTGACAAGGGTCCTGATTCGAGATGCTTGTAAAATCTCTGTAACATTCCAATTTTGGGCTGATGTTAACTTTAACCGTTCTCTGGAATCTGTGTGTCTGGCTGCCCCATTAGTGCATCTCTATCACATACTGTATAAAAGCCCAGCTGATGTCCTTTGAGGGCATTTCTTGCAGCATTTGCAATTGACAGTACAGATGGTAGGATGGGTGAAAATTGGAGAAATGGGTTTGGTCTTTATTTCCTGATTCTGATCTCCAATGAGCGCAGGTGACACCACACTGGCGCCAGCAGAAACAGTCACCTGGTTATTACAACTGCTCTGGCACAGACAGCTCCCCTGACATCACCAGGTGATGACCTCATCTTCTCAGCTCTGCCGTTCCCATGTGATCTGATTCAGAGGAAGGAAGCGCTACGCCCCAGCTGCCTGTCGTCTGTCCGCCCGCCCGATGAGGACCGGCCACTGGGAGCGCTTCTCCCTCTGTGCCCCCCTGCTTGGAGGCTGGCGGCTGGCTGTTTCGGTCGGCGCCCGGCTATCATATCACACTGTCCTCCCGTTGACTCCCCGTTCTGCCACTTGAGAAGGCTGGAGATTACTGGCCGTCTGTCCTCCTGGGTCCTTCCCACACTGATTCCACACGACTCCAGTCTCCGCCCCACAGGACATGGCAGATATGTAATGCCATGCGGAACGAGACACAGCAGCAATGACAGTTTATTCCAGTTTTATTTAGCAGTATACTATATTCTTCCCTGGCTGACTCCCTCTCTTGTCGTCTCTCGCTTCCTCTAACTCTCTCACTCACTGCGAGAAGGGCTCTTTTTCTGTTGATTTAAAGAATTAGCATTTTTCGCCACAAGGCTTGAAAGATAAAAGTGTTTACTTTTGTGATATTTCAGATTGTGAGATTTGTTTGCATGTTTTTCAGTACAGGCTACAGTACATCACTCCAAGTTATGTGATGAAATTGGATTAACAACAAGGCCTTGTTATACTGTGTACAGTACTCTGTCTTTGATCTTGTGGTATGGACACTAGCGTGTGAACTCAGATTAAACTTTCCATAACTGAATATCCCAGGCAAACTTTAGTCTTGTTGTTTTCTTTTTCTCGCCAGCCCACCAATGGCTGTACACATTCAAACGAACATCAACACGAACTCTGCCTTTGCATTAAAGAAAGCAAACAAGTAGAAGAAACATAGCCGCGCTATTCCCCAGACCCCATGTTAGTGCGCTCGCAAACACCACTGCCCGGAGTCTGTACTTGTGTTGAAGCTTGAGATCAGTACAACGGCCCTCCAGCCTGCCTTGGGATCCAGACTGAACTGAAGAAAAAAGCACCCGGCTGAAGAATAAAACATTATTAAGTCAGCTTTTCCTTTTCCTCAGAGGGCGCCACCGCTCACCTTGCTACCTACAGGAAGACTTGTGCAGCCTGTGAGGAGACAATTGCCTTTTGTGGAAGCATGAATTCAGATGTGTGCCCTGCTGTCTTGAGCATCGTTCTGAAGAACACATCTCTCTCCCTGTCTCTCTGTCCCTGCTCACCCACCCTTTTCATCAATAACTGCTGGTTGTCTGCTCTAAGAATAAGTTATTCCCCCGCAACTCCCTTTTACTTTAAGCTCGTTTGAGTTTTCATTGTTTGATCTGGCTTGATAAATAAGACGAATGCATTTAGAAATTCATGGCTGCCCCGTTTCATCAATAAATGATTAGTTAGCTGGGCTCCCTAGTGATTGATAGGTTTTGCACGGGATGTATTGGAACCAGATGAATTCAATACAGTGGAAGTCATCTGGGAGCAACAAAGCATATCAGCTCATGAAAAATTGAGGTCAATGGAAAACAAAAAATGAGGATGCAAGAAAGAAAATGAAGAATAAGTTTTGTACTGGGGCACATTGGATGTAACCTGACATGTTTTAGTCTTTGAAAACAACAAGAAATCTCAATGAGGGAAATAAAAGAGGCCGTGGGCATTGGACTACGCTGGTGGATTCATGGTCTTTGTTTTGTGTAGTTTACTCACTCAGTCTTTGGAGAGGTCGTTCAGCACACAGCCAAGGGCCGTCCCAACACAGGGTCTTACTTCTTTGCCAAGCCCGGGAATGAGACGGAGAAAGCCAATCAACAGAAGCAGGTGTCCAGAATCCCACGTTCCACAGCGGAGCAGTTCCTACAGTAACGTCTTGTGGTTCATGTGTTTCATTGTTCCGCTACATCTCTCTTGTCTTCTTGGCTCTTTGTGATATTAATTCGACCTAGTGATTTTTGTTGAAGGGAAAGATTTTTGTAGCGCTTGTTTTGTTCATGTGAATGTGCACACATACAGTGCGTGCATGCAGACGTGTACAGGGAGAGCAGAGGCATTTTGATGTCTGAAGAGCTTTCACAGAATTCTCGACCTGCTCTCCAACTTCTACTTACCAACAACAGGGGAACTGAAGAGGTTTTCAGCCTTAGAGAGAATGTACTGTACCTTCTTATGCTGTGAATGTTAAACCGAACAAGACGTGAAACAACATCATGCACTCTAAATCATAGATGAATTCAATCAGGCCGTTTTGTTGAATATGTATCCAGAAAAGCCTTGTTATCTGTGCCAGGAAAACAAAATGCTCCAATATTCTCCTGATGAGGAATCAAATAGTTCATCAGTTATTAATCAAAATTACTTTGTAGTTAGATCATAAGGCTGACAGAATTGTCTGTTAGATTGATGTTATTTAGCATTGCAGCAATTACACAGTTTGGTCATGATATACTGTGTAACCTACACAGTTACATAGTAATTGAACCAGTGGTCTTTGATGTGCAACTATTCAATAGCTACTAACAACGCTGGTACTTTATAGTGTGTGGATCATAGAGTATGTATTCTCTTTTAGATGGTATTAGGGAGAATACTGCTGCCCATCCATCCGGTGGGTAAAACAACCCCTGATTACCATCGATATCCATTACAAAAACGTCTTCATATGCCACATTTCATGTAGTCTGTAGGGTTTAAGTCAATTGGAAAACAACAAACTAAAAAGCACAACATGTTTAAAGATGCAATTCACACTTTGTCTGCTTAAGCTAGCTAAGAGCCCACGGACAATATATAATAGTATTGTGAGGGGTTTATAAACACGTTAAATGTTGTGAACGTTATGAAATGTTGATTACACAGCTACGTGTATGTGTATCCCATGCCAAATAGTCTGAAGACTCTCCTCACAGGATGTTTCATAGGTGAATGTGTTGAAAATGGTACGTTCCCATTTTTCACCTGGTGATATGTACATTGAACATCACAGCAGTGTTTTATTTTTCAACGGGGTTCCATAGGGAACTTCTAACAACGTGAATATCGACTGGGAGAATTTACTTACTACAAGGACTTGGTCATAATCAGTTACTTTTATTATCTAATATGTACCTCTAAAAGATACTGTGTGCAAACAGATTATAAATGTCTGCAAATTTGTTATCTTAGAAAAATGTTTGCTATTACATATAACAAAGTCAGAGCCATTTGCATTTGCAACGTGTTTACGTCCGATCAACAATTGAGTTCAGCCAGTGTACAGACTGCAATTGGAATAGATTTTTTAAACTGTATATTGATACAATGCTAGTTCAAGTGTATGTATCATTCCTCCTAAACAAACTGGCTATCTGGCTAAAAAATACAGTGCAGATATATTGTAAATATACAGTTCTCCTCATAGTATCTATACATAGTATCTTTTCAATATAATGTTAGCACGGCACTGGCAAACCAGACTTGACAATTTCATTGACCCTGTCTGACCTTTGTTCCTGTTGTAAGAAGAATGTTCATGTCCATTTAATTGGTGTAATTCTTAATGATTCTATTATAAACCCACAAAGACACACATGTAGCCTTCAAACATTTTCCCATTTTACCATGAACCTAATCTTAACCTAATACTTTTTACCCTAATTCTAAACCATGAAACAAAATTAGGCTTTTTCCTTTTGGGAAAAGCTAAAAAAAAACAATTATGGGACCTGAGATATCTGTTTTTTCCTTTTTGTGCGAACTTATGTTTGCCATCCATATAGGAAAATCTGGATCACCAACCCACACACAAACACGCAAACCTTGTTCACCAAACTAAAACCTGCGCTTCCGGACCAGAGAAACAGTATGCCATGACATCATACAATGAGTAACTGCCACTTTTTGAGAACACTGCCATCATTTCACATTACAGCTGAGCCGGCAGTATCTATGTGATGGAGTTGAATTTCCTTTCCTCCACTCACAGTGCTGCATTAGTGTCTGACTGGCTGTCTACAGCCCCTCCGACCCAGTTATGAGAGTGCTGCTCTCTCTGGACACTCTTTGGACACTTGATCATCCCCTGGTGGCAAGGACCTCCCCATTCTCATAAACATAGTTTAAAAATAGTTTAAGAGAATAAGAGGAAAAATCCATTCACTTCAACTTAATTACATCAACCTGGCCACACGCATCACTCCATCACTCATGGACGATCATACCCACAGAGGCTCTACGCACGGTTGGCAGGCGTCCACTCTTTATCATAATAGATTTTGGCTCCATATTTTCATCAAAACTGACTATTCCTCTGCCCTGGATATGAACGCATCGATCCACTATGCACTCTGATATCGAAGTTACACCATGTGACATACTTCAGAGTAGCATTTGCTCACAAATTTGCTACTGCATTGACAAAGAGTTAATAACCAAAATGGCTCTCTGCCCATATTTGTTCATTTAACCACATAATGTGTATTATCACTGGACAACTGGGTCTGCATTCATTCCTTAAATGCACGTAGAGTCACTGTCAGTCACAGCAAGTGTAGTATCTCAGAGTGGCCGAACCTTGCTTGGCTTACAGTTGCCTTTCCCTCTTTCTCTGCAATCTAAATTAGAAATGATAATTGAGGAAGGAGGGAGATGGTAGCAGACAACAGAAGGAGAGTTTTGTAACTCTGATTCATCTCTTTCCTTAGAAGGCAGTTTTGTTTTCTGATCTAACGGAAAAATAAAGTTAATGGCTGGAGCCACTGAGGTCCAGGTGACAGGCAGCAATGCAAAGTTCATTAAACACTGTAGCCTTGATTTACCTTTTAGGGTTCGGGCCGGTGGCACCAGCTGGTCTTAATACATCAGTCTATCTCTGGGATTGGCCCGGGAGTCCAATGGAGGACTTTATGATTGGCCATCCAGGTTTGGGGCGGGGATATTCATTGAAATCAAGTCTTGCCTTGTTGCGCTCTAGTAACTGGCTTGGGCATTTGTGAGCTCATTCAACTCCAAAGGTGCAATCCCTACGACATGAGAATTTCAGTCTCCACTTCCTGTTTTCCTATTCCACTTCCTGTTTAACTGAGCATGATTTGAGTGTGATTTGAACCAGACTCACTGAAAGTGCTTCAGAAGACATTGAATTTGTTAGATTACTGTAATGAGTCAGGACCTTAATTAAAGGGGCATTGTGTAGAATTTGTAATAAGACCAGAGCTGTGAAAAGATCCCTAAAATAAGTGTAAGTGAAATCACCAACAACCTGCAGGATGCTGGGCTGAAAGTGTCCACATCTATTGTTCGCAGAATTCTTGGCGGCAGAATTACAAATGATACATCCCAACATGCAAACATACTGTATGATCAGCACCAAAAAAACAGAATGGCCAGATCTGAAAAGGACAGAGATCAGACAGTACAGTTTTGGGGTAGAATATTTTGGACAGATGAGATGGAGGTGAACCTTTATTGACAGCGAAGGTTCAGAGAAAAAAAACCTCAGATAATCCAAAGCATAGCACCTCATCTGTGAAGCATTATGCAGGTAGTGTCATGGCATGGGCATGCATTGCTGCATGTAGAACAGGCTCACTCATCTTTATTGATGATGTAACAAACGATAGCGGCACTTTTATAATTCAAAAGTGTACATAATCATCTTGGCTACCAATGTAAAAAAACACCCAACTCATTGGGTAGCGCTTCAAAATGAACCCAAACACACTGTCAATGCATCTGGCCAAAAACATGGAACATTTTACACTGGTGAAGTCAATCTTCATTTACAACCAATGGAACATGCATTTCACTTTCTGATTCTCCCAAAAGCAACAGATCATTTGCTGCAGTAAAGGCTCGGCGAAGCATCTCATGCATGATGCCAAACGTTTGATGATGCCAATGTGAGTCACTTCTATTATTTCCTGTCCTAATATTTATCCTTGCATAAAAGCGGGTTGGAACTCTGAAAGTGTTGTTATTTTCAGTTGGTAAAACATGCATTAGTATTCAAAAGTTTGGAGTCACCCAGGAGTTTTCATGTGTTTTGATAGAAATTTAAACCTTTCCGCAAGGTAACATTAATCACAAATGATAGTGAAAACATGATTAATAACAGATGAGCTAGAAGATGTCATCATTAGGACACTGAAGTAATGGATGCTACAAATGTTGCTCTGTATTATTTATGAGAATAATTAATTATAAATCAGTCATTTCCAGCAGTGATAGACATTTTCAACATTAGTAATGTCTTGGATAGATATTTTAATACATTTGATGCCATCTTGGTGAATGAAGGTATCTAATTTTGTAAAAACCTTAAACATCTCTGGGTGACCCCAAACCTTTGAACTCACGTGTATATGTGTTTGAAACAGCTGTTGATAAACGGTGACAGTCTGTACTCATATTCATATTTTCATGATAATTTAATGTGCCTGGAGTGGACAGCAGAAATAGCAGTGTTCAGAATGCCTGGGTTCCTCTTCTGCTTCCCCAGATGGAGGCCCTGTAGTGGAAGAGGAAGAACCAGCTGAACACTGGAGCTCCAGACCTGCCAGCCGAAGGTCCTCTGATTCACCCAGATCCACCCAGAGGCCCTCTGATTCAGCGAGATCCACCCAGAGGTCCTCTGATTCACCCAGATCCACCCAGAGGTCCTCTGATTCACCCAGATCCACCCAGAGGCCCTCTGATTCACCCAGATCCACCCAGAGGCCCTTTGATTCACCCAGATCCACCCAGAGGCCCTCTGATTCACCCAGATCCACCCAGAGGTCCTCTGATTCAGCCAGATCCACCCAGAGGCACTCTGATTCACCCAGATCCACCCAGAGGCCCTCTGATTCAGCCATTCTCTGTCTGCAGTCTCCAGATCTGCCCAATAGCCTCCACAGGGGCCAGCAGATTGGACTACCATCTGGACAGGGTCATCTATCTGTGAACTTGATACTGTATTGATCCATTAGAGGGGAGATTGGTTTTAATTTAGAAAACATACTGTAGTTAGTGATAACATATTCTCATGTAATCACTTGGTTATGGAATCAAATCCTGTTTGTGTACCTGTGTTAACCTGTGTTAACCTGTGTTTACCTCCTTTTTCCTACGTTAACCTGTGTTTACCTGTGTTAACCTGTGTTAACCTGTGTTTATCTGTGTGTACCTGTGTGTTTGTGTTTTAAGCTTCTGCTGGTTTGTCATATTGAAGGGAGCCATTTTGAGTTTGCCGTTATGGGCGCAGACATCATGGTTGCGGATGTGACGATTTTAGACAAGAGGCTGTGTCTGACTGTGACGTTAGCTGAGAGTTGGTAATGCTGCTAACACTGTATGTTGCGCTACACACTTTCACTGGCACAGTCAATGTCAATCACATCATAACCACTCCATAAAACACCCCCTGATTTATCGCTGATTTTAAAATCAACAAGATCATAATTAAAAAAATGAACATCATACTGTATTGCAGAATGCTTAAATCTAGCGATCGAGACCATATACTCATTATGAAAAAGTTTACTGAGGTAATAAATCAAGTGAGAAGTGGCTCATATTCTCATAGACTTCTACAGAAACCGAGCTCTTTTGCCCCTAAGCTGGAATTCGGATAGAATACAGGTTTAAGGCACCTCCGCATTTGCGTCACTTTGCCAAACCGGATGCTCACCCTGTGGCCTGTCCAGACTCAGAGATAGAAGACAATAGTCGCCTGTAGACGCTGTGACACAAACACACACATATCTGACCTTGGTCCCTAATGAATACTTCAAAGGTGTACCCATAACCTTATCCTCAATGAGCTAGCTTTTATGTCTTAACGGAAACGCCTAAACCGTTAACACAATGCCCAACTGTTCTTGTTGGAACCATTTTTTCAGGTTTTTCTATCTTTCTGGTGACATCTCACACACCGTTAAACACACCTAACCCTAACATTAACCTCACACTAAGCATAACCTCCATATCCTAACATTATTGCCCGTACTTAAACTTCCCCATATGCCTGAACTTAACCCTAAACCTAACCAATAATATCTGAACCTGAAAGTACCATAAATCGTAACCCTATACCTAATTGTAACCTTGGCCCTAAACCTAGAGATCAACAAAAGGTCCTAATTGTCACATTCAGAGGCAGGAGGCAAGTGCAGTAAAACAGGGTTTTATTTGTATTCTGAGAAAATGCAGGCATAAACAAAGAATATAGTCTGGAAACAGGATCATAGCGTAACAGGCTACAATTCTCGACAAGGAGTGTATGTAACTGAAGGCATTTATACAAGAAGCCCAAACCCTGGCTAAATTAAATCATCGGTCCCACCTGTTACAGAAGTTTCAGGTGATATTATACATAGAGATGACCAGATGCATTCTCACTCTCTACAGATCTATAACTCTAATAACACAACCAAGGCCAAACGAAAAGAAAACTACATCTAACAAATGTATAGTCTAATACTCAGGCGACCCGGAAAGTTGGGTGCCCTGGGTTACCCTTACAGTAATATGGGGATTTTTGTAAAGTATTACTATCCTTGTGAAAACTTCTGGTCCTAATACGACCTGTTAAACCAAAACGCACGTACACACACACACACACACACACACACACACACACACACACACACACACACACACACAC
>JACXGM010030282.1:0-13352 GCA_016801145.1 Umbra pygmaea
GTTTGGTCTCTGAATACACGCTCTCTCCGGATTCTCCTATTTGCAATGCCAGCAGCCATTGCGCATCAAATATAGCAGCATGATTTACGCGTCATTTTATAGGCTACACCTAATTTCCCACATCTTGTTCACTTATTTACACATAATCCACAGAATCAATTGAATCAACAGTGAGTGATTTTGCACAACTGTTACTGGAAGTGGATCCGGGCGTCATGCCTCCTGCGCGTTATGGATGAGCCAAAGTCAATCTCACAGAGACAATTGCATTTTCCTATGCCAATTTTGTAGCTGCACAGCGATTATATATTTAATCGGTGGTAAATAATATGTGCCTTGTGCAATGTTGTCCGTGACGGCCCGCATATTCTCACTTCAAGTAAATTTTTATACATCACACCGTGTGCTTGGAAACCAGCGTACGCAAGCTTTTCGTGCGTACGCAACGTTTATACATGAGGCCCCAGGGCTGTTTCCTAAAGTTGATTCAGCTGCGGGATCGGGGCACCACCAGTGAGGAGCTTGCTCAGGAATGGCAGCAGGCAGGTGTGAGTGCATCTGGTGTCAAGAAGGGCAGCAAAGAAGCCTATCCTGTGTCATACTAACAGTAAATCATCCTGAGGCCATTCATGAGTGGGGTTGATTCTCAGCCAAGGGTGTTTGCTCACTCACAATTTTGCCTAAGAACACAGCCATGAATAAAGACTGGTACCAACACATCCTCCAAGAGCAACTTCTCCCAACTATCCATGAAAAGTTTGGTGATGACCAATGCCTTTTCCAGCATGACAGGAGCACCTTGACATAGGCAAAAGTGATAACTGAGTGGCTCGGGAATCAAAACATTGAAATTTAGGGTCCATGGCAAGGACAATCCCCAGACGTTAATCCCATTGAGAACTTGTGGTCGATCTTCAAGAGGCAGTTTGACAAACAAAAACCCACAACTTCCGACAAACTCCAAGCATTGATTATGCAAGAATGGGCTGCCATCAGTCAGGATGTGGCCTACAAGTTTATTGACAGCATGCCTGGGCTGATTGCAGAGGTCTTGATAAAGAAGGGTCAACACTGCGAATATTTACTCTTTATAAACTGAATATCATTGTCAATAAAAGACTTTGACACTTAGTAACTACTGATATAAAGATATAAGAACATTGAAGCAGGAAACTTTGTGGAGACCAATACGGTACTTGTGCCATTCTCAAGACAGTATTCCATCTGTCTTAAACATTACATTTGTCTTCCTATCTCCCCTGGTCCCAGGGTTGGACTGGCCATTGGAAGACTCAGGGGATTTCCCGAACAATCCAAATAATGGACGCCTTGGCGTGTCATCCACGGCCGGTAGCCTACTCGTAAACGTATATAATAATGGCCGGTACTTCCCGGAAATTCTCATAGCCCAGCTAGAATCGCCGAAAGTGTCTCACTTGTGGGAGTGCACTTGCTTGTTCCGTGCTGGCATCAGAAGAGAATTTTCAACTTAACAGACCCCTGGATTGGTTGATACATCCTAATCTTCTGGGTTCTGTGAATTCAGTGAATTTGGAGCAAAGTGAAACAGTGCAGCATTTTGGAACTGAAGTGAATTGAGATTTTTCTACATAAATATTGTTTCTGTTCTCCAAAGAAATGGAGATGAAGACACAAGACGACAGGTGCAAGCAGCAGAATATCTCAAATACCAGAATTACATTAACTATGTTTTCAATTTAAAATTGGTGTATACATTTTATGTTACTGTTAGCCAATTAAAATTTGGTTTGTATTGTGGGACAGAAGACTAGTGTAACGATATGACTCTGTATGAAGGAATAAAATGATTTAATGGGAATAGACTGTACTGTGACAAATATGCAGATGGATCCAATGGCAGAAGTACAATAACACAAGGCTTAGGCTAGGTCAGAAAACAGGGTCGGTAGCAAGGAAACTCAGGCAGAGATACACAGGTGCAGGGCTTAGCGTTGTCGGGAGGCAGAGGTCAAAACCAGGAAGGCACAGGCAGAAGTACGTAAATCAGGATCCAAGGAGAGTAATCAGTTCACAGGCAGTATTCAGGTGATAGCTCTCTATGGTGTGTGCTGCGTTCGTGGGAAATGGTGTTTGTTCAGTCTCAGGTGTGAAGGCGACCTGACCTGGACCGGGAACCCTCACAACTAGCTGGAGTTTTTAAATAAATATATATATTTTTTTAAAGTGAAGAAGAATTAATGCCCAAGAGAAAGGGACACTAATCTCTATATGCATAACATAGCTTTGAATAATAAATGTACTCTGTCTTTATTTTTCTGTTCTGCATATGAAAGCTGCCACAGGTGATGCTGGAAATGAAGAGACAGAGAAAGATGGAGGCTGCTGTGACGGTGGTGGTAGGGACCAGGTTAGAGACTATGACAGGGGCAGCAATGCAACTTTGCACAATAGAGTATAAATTCACAAGATTATTATATGCAAATCAGTAGTTCATTTGATTTTGATCTTTAATTATTGTTAACTGAGTATTGTTCTTTTGCAAAATCAAAAAGCAGATGCAGAAACAGACAGCAGTGAGAAAAGAGAAACAGAACATTTCAGGATGTTCTTTTGTGTGTAAAAAGCACTGCATAGTGTGGGGAAACATCATATACAGCTCCGGAAAGAATTAAGAGACCAATGCAAACACATTTCTCTGGTTTACAATTGATAGATTTGTGTTTGGGTAAAATTACAATTTTTGTTTAATTACATTAAATACTGACAGCATTTCTTCCAAATTCTCAATTTAAATATTGTCATTCACAGCATTGAAAATGTTCATACTGGTCAAAATAACAAAAAAAGATGAGGTATTGTCAGACCTAGAACATATTCATTTTTAAACAACACAATACTGATGTGTTAAGTTAGGAAGTGTTCAGAAATCAATATTTGGTGGAATAATAATAATTTTATAGTAATAATTATAATTTGCTTTCATGCATCTTGGCCTGCTCTCCACCAGTCTTTTACATTAATGTTGGGTGACTTTATGCCACTCCTGGCACAAACATTCAAGCATCTCAGTTTTGTTTAAAGGCTTGTGACCATACATCTTCTTCTTGATCGGATTCCAGAGGTTTTCAATTGATTTAAGACAATTTTGCAGTGGTCTCTTATCACTTAGTCATCTTATTGCAGTAATGGTTTTAATTTGTATTTAGAAACTACACAGATTGTGGGCTGGTCTGCGTTTCAGAGTCCCGGGCCGTTTTTCAGTCCCAGTCTGACCCTGCCTGAACCCAACATACTTTCAGATATTTAGGAACAACTCAATGGCTGATTTAAGTTATGAGTACTACATCAACCATTCAGACGTTACAGTGCACCTTGAAATCCATAGCTTGGTTCTAAAAAGAAATCCCACAGAGCAGGAAATTCCAGGGCCCTGCTTTTTCAATGTAAACGAACAACACATATGTGCCTCGGTAGCGTTGCATCAAGTGTACTAAAGGATTTACAAAAGGCCTGTTAAAAGGCCTGCTTTGGCTAAATAAATGACTTAGGGCCCAAAACATAGGAAACGTTTTGATTAAAAATTGATCAGTTGGTTGGTCACAAGGCTGGCAAGACATTGACACTCTTTCCTTGTCTGTTTATTAGTTGGTCACAAGGCTGGCAAGCCATCTTCAATGTTTCCTCGTCAGTTTATTGGTTGATCACAAGGCTGGCAAGCCATCGTCAATGTCTCTTTGTCTATCGCTATGGTTACCCAGCTCTCTCCCATCTAACCAAACTAGAATTAATTCACATGAATATTTGGGCGAGACTGAGTTTAGGATAACACAGTCCTTGAGCTTCTTTGTAGCCTAAAAATTAAATTACATGAATTACTATATTGCAACATTTACCAACTTTTACTATGGTCTAATTTAATGCTTTTGATTCAAAATGAAAACAATCTGATTATAAAGTCATACGTTCAGTTTAACAATGATGGCAAAGAACAATAGACAACTTGACACGTCAAGATGCATGGATGTAATTACTTAGTTGAACAATGCACTAGTGGTTGTCTCACCAATACACATGTAGCTCTGTCAATGCCTAAGTGTATAACGACAATTTGGACAGTCCTATGCACAACGTTGATCTAAATAATCTGGAGTTCCATTACAGTAGGTCAACACCTCTTACACTCCCAACTTTATTTTCCGTAATCTTGATTTGCATGCCAAATCTGTCACTGACTTTGGTTGGACTACTTTTGTCATTATGTTTGAAAATGCTGTAAGCAAATGTGTCAGTTTGTCTCCATGTCTTCTGGGAAGCAGGTTATGGAGAGTAACTTAAACTAACTGACCAGTAGCTCTGATGTCCTCACAGCCCTCAGTCTAGCAAGCTGCTCTGCAAAGGCTTCAATGTTACTGGTAACATTTTATTTCCAGCACATTTGTAAAATATAGAGAACACACATATACATTTTTATTAGTTTTATTCCTCTGTCGAAGTGCACAGGTTGCTAGGGCTGGTGTATCTGGTCAGCTACTGTAGATGTGCCACAAATTCATAACCAATATGGTTTAGAAATGTGTTACATACGATATGTTTGGTTAGGGAATTGTAATGCAACCTAACATAACATTTCATATGAAATTGTGTGTCACAGATATTTGCATCGTAGTTTATGAATTGCCCTGAAACAACAGTGTCCATTTAGCTCTTCCTTAAAAATAAACCCAGAGCAGTTAAAGAAGTGCCAATATAAGGTGAATGTGGGCTAGAATTAGATGGATGCATAAAGTGTACATTCAAATATGTTACAGTATGTTATACTATGTCCTAGTTAATAGTTGGCTGATATTTTTTGAACTGGATGTGCTCACCATGTCATGGTCACCCCCTCCCGGTGTGCTAGAGTAGGTGATTCCCAACTACCAACTCCATTTTGTGTTATGTGTCTGGTTTCAGTTTCCCAGACTTTTCAATCACATGATACAGTTTACTAACATCACCAAAAAGAGCTTTCCAGAAAGAGGCTGAACTATTTTCACACTGCTCTAAAATGTATTACTATGTATACTGTATATGCATTAAAGTTGAGAGTGCATGTTCATTGGTATTCCCACAAATTATAAAACTTCCCAATTAGTTACTAAACCTAAAAAAATATAAAACTTCAAAAAAGATGACTGTAGCCAGTTAATGGAAGGCCTGCTGCTCTGTGTCCACAGTAACTCCAGCGCCATACAGGAAATGAATGCTCTACCCTCTGAATATCCCAAAACCACCCTGTCCCTGCTCCTTAGACCAATGCATACATGGAAAATAGAAACCATTAGCTGCTTGTATAGTCTAAGTTAACAAATTGGTGTGATTATTGCTTATTGTAATAACATCATTCATCAGTAAGACAGAGATGCCGGTGTGCTTTTTGTTAGGCCTTACATAATTATCTATTTCCTGCCAGGGCCAGTTCATTGGCAGGGTAATGGTTGCGTATATACTAGGTATGTGTGTTAAGTTTGGCCTTGGGGTTTCTGGTGGAGCCTGGTTGGATCTGGGGGTCTGTGGAGGAGCTATCCTAAATGTATCCTGTATGAATGAGCTCTTAGTTACATAGTGTGTTAGATGTTTATGTATCTGTCTGCCTCGGTACGTCTGTATGTCTTTCATTCTGTAATTTCAATACAAGCGGAAAGATTTTGTTGGGGGTAGCATGCTGCATGCACTCAGGACTACATGGAAAGTTTGTCACATGAAAAATAAGTTTTAAATTTGAATCACATTCCATTCTACTTGACTACTTCTGTTTATTTCAACAAGCTGGCTTTATATCAGAATCTGTTTAACAATAGACATAAATGATGCTCTATATTAGACAGCAAACATGATACCTCTAGAAAAACAAAACTGTTCCTACAAATATATAAATCTGTGCAACTCATTTATTAACCATTGATAATTAAAACAAACACCAAACTGTCTTTTGAAATTATGTTAAAGGAACACTTCAGACCCCTAAACAGCTTAAAATCATTCTGCCAGTTATGTTTCCAACACGACCGTCACTAAATACACCTTCTCAGCGCTTTCCATTTCCAATACCCAACTCGGCCAACGTAAGTTGTCCAAAATCGGTGATGTCACTACAATATTTTAGAAAATACATCTAGATGTGTTCGTTTCTTTTCCTGATATTTATTTGTCCCAATGTATTCCCCTATCGACTTGACTCAAAGATCGACTCACGTAAAAAAAATGTTGTAGTGACGTCACCGAAGGTTTCTAGGACAAAAACTCCTAATCTAATATGATGTGCATTTTTATTGCAAACTGGGGCATTACACTCTTGTGAGATAAACAAGTCATTGTACAATGGTGACGAACTGTGAATGCAATACATGTGCTCATTTTTAATGAATTACAAATGATTCGCGGCAGAGCAGTTTGTAATACGTGTTGGGGTCAGGGAGAGGAAGCTATTTTTCTGTGTGCAACGAGCAGTGAAGGAGATGTGAGAGTGACAGAACTGGTCTCGCCCAGACGATCACATTACCTCAGTACTTACCATAAAACATGAGTGTGGCCTCTCTCCATGGCCCCTGCAGTGCTCCTCCCCCTTCGTACCGGCTTCTCTTAAAAGGGACGCACAGTTGCCTCACAAAATCATTTAGTGAACTGTTGTAGTGTATCCTGGGTAATAAAGTTTGAAATGGTATGGTTTCATACGGTATGGACTCAAAATATTAGTGCAGTGAGCAAAATCATTTTCATCAGACAAACTCTGTAGGCTTTCTACAATACAAGAGTGAATTTCTGTAAGCTTGCTATTCCTTGGTGTGAAATTAGATCTCTAATGTGCCTGTTATGCCTGACCAACTAAAAGATGACAGTGTGATGCTTGCCATCCCATTCTGTCCCTCATGTTGTTGCCCTTGGTTTTTGTGCTTTCACACTACAGTAGCATAAAGGAGCCGTCGTAGCATTATGTCATTGGCCTACACCTTGAATGAACCTGTCAAATGGACAAATAAAATACTGAGCAAGTAAATTAAGCATGACCTGTGATGATAACACAATCAAAAAATAAATAGCATGTTAGTTTGCCATTTAAAAAAAAACTAATAGCAAAACCGTCTAACTAATCTAACTAAACCAACTGACATTTCAAGTATAGAACAGTCTGTACATTTAGAGAGGGACGTGAGAAATATAACTCACAAGTTTCTGTGTTAAATATGGAAATTAAGCTGCAAAATAATAAAGAAATACATTACATATCACACCACCTTCTCAGCAATTATCTAAAGGAGGATTACCTCAGAGGCAACTACAATGCTGAAATTGCATATTGAAATGAGCTCATGCACCATTTCTTGTACTAACTCCTTTTATGGCTTTTGAAATTCAGTGACGTGATGCTTTTTAACCAGTTTTGAGAGCAGTCAGGTCCAGAAGCTGAAGAACAATACTTCCCATTCTCTGTCAGTGCTGTGTGACGCTTTGTTCTGCTGAGGGACAGTCCTCTTGTTCTGGTCCACACTGAGTGACAGCTTTTGAGGAATGTGGCCTCTCTTTCTCTGACAGGCCCAATGAGTGTAGTCAGGCTAACAAAACTAGCACAGCGTAATGTCACATTCCTTACACAGCTAATAGCATACAATCTGTGCTGTGCATCAGATAATCCCACCGTCCCAGGGGACTGTAGGCCATTCACTGTAAGAGACTGAGTTTACAGTAGCTCAACACATAGTAAGATGTAATAATATGTTCATAACCCACGGTGCAAATTATTACAGTGTTTCCAGTGGAATGAAAGAGCACAGAAAAACTGTTGTCTTAGGCCCCTTATTTACCAATGCGTTTGTAAATAAAGTACCTGACATCAGTTAGCCCAGCCTCAGCTAGACAGTAGAGCATAAGAGTCCAGGGAAGAAGGTAGAAGAGGAGAGAGCGGAGGGAGGAGCAGATAGAAACAGATATATGTCTGTTTCACACCCTGGATACCATTGTGTAGGCTTTGTGCCTCTGCACGCGTGTGTTTGCGTGTTTTTGGTTGTGTTTGACTCCGTTCTGACTGGCTCTATGGTAACATCAGGGCTGCAAAAGGAGATACTAGATTGGGGAAATGCTTGTTAGAAACCAACAGCAAAAAGGAAGTGAACACATGGAGGGACGGCGTGTAAACACACAGCTGAGCATCAGAGATACAGGTTGGGGCTTTGATAAAGAGAATGTGTGCTGTGTGCTCAACATGCCTTTTAATGGAGAAACACTGTCAGATTTAGGGCTATGCTTTTCTGTGTCGCTGTCTGCATGACTGTGTGTGTGTTTGTGTTGAGAGGCTCCTCCTCCCGGGCTCCTCTGGGGCTCCTGCACTCTGATTCATCATGACTCATTGATCATGCTTCTCCTTCCCATTTCTCCTTGGCAGAAACGGGGGGCCTTCAGTTGCCTGAGACGCACCACTGCCTGCGAGGAAGCGGAGCAGAATATATCTGGAGCGAGAGGGCAGTCGGCATTTGAAGGACTAACGTGTGTGACTGAAGTCAAAAGCCATGAGGGAGGAAAGCGGGGACGAATTGCTGCATTTACACATCATCCCTGGACGCTGCCTCCACTAACACCTGCATCCCTGTTCCCACTCTGAAAGCTTCATCCGGGGGTGACCACTGATATGACCCCTGGTCCCAGTGGCATCTGGCAGTCCAGCTCCAGGCTGTGTTGGCATCCAAACATGTCCTGTTAGAGCTCTGTACCAACGCCTGATCCCAAGCCTGGGAATAACCTACAGACGACCAACGGACAGCTCTTCATACACAAGGACAATAATATATTCCTGAGTCACTCCTCAGATTGTGGGTCTGTTTTTTTTCTCTGTGTTCTCTGACAGAAAGGCCTGAAGGAACGTGTCACTTTCTCCTCCCCCAACAGCCTTGGAGATCCAAATCCAATCCTATCCCCGTTCTGACATACGTCCCGGTCTTCATCTGCAGAGGCTCCTATCTCTGTTCCCTTGGATCTTCCAGATTTTTTGGGATTGACCCCAGACACGCCCTGTTGCCAATCGGCAAGCTCTCTTCTGCAATCACCACGTTTTCCTCGGTGTTTACCGCGTGGCAGACGACCATGGGTTGCCGGCAGAGTTCGGAGGAGAAGGAGGCGGCGCGGCGCTCCCGCCGTATCGACCGCCACCTGCGCTCCGAGAGCCAGCGGCAGCGGCGCGAGATCAAGCTTCTTCTCCTGGGCACCAGCAACTCTGGCAAGAGCACCATCGTCAAGCAGATGAAAATCATCCACAGCGGAGGCTTCAACCTGGACGCGTGCAAGGAGTACAAGCCCCTCATCCTGTACAACGCCATCGACTCACTCACACGCATCATCCGAGCCCTTGCCACGCTCAAGATCGACTTCCACAACCCGGACCGTGCCTACGACGCCGTGCAGCTGTTCGCCCTCACGGGCCCGGCCGAGAGCAAAGGGGAGATCACAGCCGAGCTGCAGGGGGTCATGAAACGCCTCTGGGCCGACTCAGGAGTGCAGGAGTGCTTCTGCCGCTCCAACGAGTACCACCTGGAGGACAACACTGCCTACTATCTAAATGACCTGGACCGCATCTCCGCCCCCGACTATATCCCCACTGTGGAGGACATCCTGCGCTCCCGCGATATGACCACAGGCATTGTGGAGAACAAGTTCACCTTTAAGGAGCTCACCTTTAAGATGGTGGACGTGGGCGGGCAGCGCTCAGAGAGGAAGAAGTGGATCCACTGTTTCGAGGGTGTAACAGCCATCATTTTCTGTGTGGAGCTAAGCGGCTATGACCTCAAGCTCTACGAGGACAACCAGACGGTAAGGGAAGCTAGGGGCAATAACGGTCAACGTTACACCACATTAGCAATCACACCACCAGCCAGTTCCTGTCCACACTCTGTCACAATAGCATTGGGGTGTGCTGTTAGCTACTGCACTGTGGTGCTTTCTTATTCACACAGGTCAGGTTGCATCAAATCTAAGGCCGCCAGGCTTTCCATTTGTGCAGAACTGATTATAGATTGTATTTATGTTTAAAAATGGCAGAGACCTAGTTGACAGATAGCATGTGCCCTCAAAAGGTTGGGAGGTAATAAATAAACACATACAGTAAATTAATAAGTTACTAAACTCAAAAAGGTACATATATCTGATAATACTACATGTATGTGTGGGTCCGATAGATTTAGACGAGTGTGTATCTGATGTGCTGCTCGGATATGATACAGAACTGATAGCTTTAGTCCGTGAAAGCATTAAAGGGGAAGACTGGAAAGACTTCTAGATAGCAGGCTGGCTGTTGTCAGAAGTATCGAGAGCAGATAACACACACCAGAGCACATGATGCTATCTCTGCTGAGTCGTCGCTACTCTGGGGCCCTCTGTCTTTCCAGCCTTCAGCATTTCCCTTCATCTACTTCCATCGAAAAAGTCAAACAGGCTTCCATCTACTTTCCATAAGATTTATTACACATCATCACTTTAGTCTACGCTGTAGTCACAGATGAATTGGATCTTAACTGTTAGAAAGATGACTGTAAAGTTGATGCAGTAACCCATGCCAACGATGCCTTTGTAACTTGTCCTGTGACAATGTTGTGACCTGATAATTGATGTGTAAAATGAGCCGAGATGTACTAGGCGCTCGATGAGTTAGTACATGAAATCAATTAGTTTTAGCCAGTTAAAAATACATTCTTGAGGAGAAAATACAGTTAGGTGTTAATTGAGTTCACAGTGTAAGGTGTGAGGGTGTATTGTACCTGTGAGAATTAGCAGCCTGTGAAGGCCCTGTGGGACATTGTAGGTGCAGGAACAAGTCACTTCCTAGATGCAAGGAGGAAGTGACTGTAAAAGGAAATTACTGTTTGGAGGAAATCTGAGCCTGCACAGTGCATTTACAACACGTACAGTAAATGATCAAGCTACTAACGTTTATCTGGTATTCTATGTGTGGGTATGATAGATTTAGACAAGCGTGTATCTGTGATTTGGGGCCTTATCAGTGAAAGGTCTGTTAATACAGTTACACAGCTTTGCCCTTTATTGTAAGATGCTTTTGGGATGGAAGGTTTTAGAGACAAGCATAACATATGAGTCCTATTACTAAGGTTTTAGAGATGAGCATTAAATATGAGTACTATTACTAAGGTATTAGAGACGAGCATAACATATGAGTACTATTACTAAAGATTTAGAGACGAGTATAACATATGAGTACTATTACTAAGGTATTAGAGATGAGCATAACATATGAGTACTATTACTAAGGTTTTAGAGACGAGCAATACATATGAGTACTATTACTAAGGTTTTTGAGACAAGCATAACATATGAGTACTATTACTAAGGTTTTAGAGACGAGCATAATATATGAGTACTATTACTAAGATTTTAGAGACGAGCATAACATATGAGTACTATTTCATTGTTAATTAAATGCTGTATAATGTTAATAGGTTTACACAGTGGCTTAGTATTCCAATCAGCGTCATATTATGTGTATGTAACGGCGGTGGTTTGTACAGTATTGGTTTTTGTGTTATTGGGACTGAGGTCATTGGGGGTATGTGTGGGTGTTGTACGACCATGGTTCTTTAGGGGATGGGGGGGGTTAGTGTGATTTAGGCTAGTGTGTCTTAACAAAGACAGATAAAACCTGTATTTATTGGCTTAAACTAAATTATGAACAAAAATGTTACAAAAACCCAAAGTCCCATCCATAGTCACTCCCACACAGCAAAGTTGGAATGGAAGGTGTTCCCTGCTCATATGCACTGTGCACAATACCCTGGGGATGAGTCTATCCTAACCTTAAACATACCCTAATCCTAACCCAACCCTAAATCTTAACCATAACTTTCACACTACCCCATCTTAACCTAAATCTATCCTTTATCAAACCAAACATTATACATATTTCATTTAGCCATAACCCTAAACCTAACCCTATAATACTATAAATCTGGCCATAAATCAAACGACAAAAAACATGTGGGGACCGATTTGTCAAACTTAACTATCTTTGTGGGAAAATCTGGTCACAACAAGTAAACCTGGATCACCCCCACCCAAAACAATGGATACTTAATCCCCAGGTAGTATTATGTCTCAATATGTCTCAAAACCCTCACAGCCAGATGAGAATGTGTCTGAAGATAAGCAGGGATCAACAGAGATGCATGGAGTCAGACAGAGCCAGGGAGAGAGACAGAGAGAGAGAATATAATAATAAATATTACGTTTTACTGTAATTGTTTATTCTTTACTATTTTGTTGATTATAATTTGATATGTATTTATGTTTGTTTTGGCAATGTATGCATCCAAACATTCCATGGCAGTAAAGCTTTTAGAAAAAAAAAAAATTGGAGAGACAGTGAGACAGGGTAGTCAGAGAGAGAGAGACGCAGAAACAGGGTAGTCAGAGAGAGAGGCCACGTCCACACGAAGCCGGTGCGTTCCCTATCCGTTTTTTTTTCCTCGTTCAACAAAAAAATTCCGTAAACACGGCGTCATCTCAAGAAATATCTGCGTGGACACGAAACCCATGAAACCGACTGAAAACGGTGTAGTATATATGCCAACGGTGTAGTATATATGCCAGGGTAGTCAGAGAGAGAGAGACGCGGAAACAGGGTAGTCAGAGAGAGAGGCCACGTCAACACGAAGCCGGTGCGTTCCCTAACCGATTTTTTTTTCCTTGTTCTAAAAAAAAATTCTGTAAACACAGCGTTGTCTCAATAAATATCTGCGTGAACACGAAACCCCTGAAACCGACTGAAAACGGTGTAGTATATATGCCAAACCAGTATGGGGTGCTATAATTCTGCCACAGAGATACACTATACACGGAGAAGAAGACTTTGAGCATCGCATAACCTTAACGAACCAAGAAGAAGAAGAAGACGGCAAACGCAAGAACTTCAAGAGCAAGATGTATGGTGTTGTCAATTATCGCTTGTTGCTCACCACAGTTGCATAGAAGCAATAGATTTTGCTATAATAAAGCTAATAGGCTTAGTAGCTTCTGCAGCATTATTGTTGTTGCTGTTATGTGTAATGCAGCCAACACTTGATGTGATGACATCATCGTTTCACAAAATATACGGATTGGCTGTACACATGAAACTGCAAGGGTGTCGTTTTCAGATTTATCTCTCTCCCACTCTCCCAAAATGCTGGATCTGTGTGGTCGAAAGAAGGGAGAGAGAGAGAGAGAGAGAGAGAGAGAGAGAGAGAGAGAGAGAGAGAGAGAGAGAGAGAGAGAGAGAGAGAGAGAGAGAGAGAGAGAGAGAGAGAGAGAGAGAGAGAGAGAGAGAGAGAGAGAGAGAGAGAGAGAGAGAGAGAGAG
>JACXGM010030283.1:0-13390 GCA_016801145.1 Umbra pygmaea
AGACTGATTGTATTTATCTGTTTTGCAGCTTCGAGTCCGCCTCATTAAACTGTATGTTAAATTCATAAGGCTACGTGTTGTTGAGAAGTGCAAAACTTGTCTGCAATCAGGTCATGAAAGCTATATGTGAGGAATTTAGCGATGGCAAAGTATATTTATTCAAGAGACACATTTAATGTTCGTAATTGTTCCGTAATCAACGACAACGTGAACGTATATTGCCACGAGCTGGCTGCATCATTTAGCGAGGGACGGTGATTTCTAATAAGAAAGCCTATGATTGGCTGCTTCATTAAGCTTTGAAAAAACGCAGTCAAATCTGTTTTGTTTATTTGCCCTTGTTTGATTCTTAAAAAGATCGGAAGTATTAAAACTATTTTACCGAAAAAAATATTTAGCAAATGTCCTCAGTATAATAACTTAATAACGGTATTGGTGCTCAATACGTTAATTTTCAACCCACAAAAACGATTAATTAGATTAAAGGATCACATTCGTTTTGGTCCTGCACTATGCATACAACATTTTGATTGGTTAAAACAGACAAGCATTCAAATATTATTGGTCAAAAAAAGAACCGCAAATGACAGACATAGATTTTAACTTGAGATAAGCGAAAATAAAGCAGGGGAGGGACAAATATTACGGACAAACGTTTTAATACAAGACTATTAATTTAAATGGCAAAATTGAGAACTGGCCCGAACGGGCAAGTGACTATCTTTGTTTACTGGCCCGAAGTTAGTTCTTACTGGCCCCGGGCCATCGTTAATGTTGAACCCTGCTTGTAGCCGAGCTGCACCAATCACATTGGTGTATCTGATATAGGCAGGCCAGAGGCGTGTTCAACAGATGACGACAGCTCTGCGAGTCATTAGTAAACATTGTAAGATCACTATGGATCTATACCAGTTGTTTGAAACTGCTTTGGCCGCTACAACGAACGAGTTAGACTTGGCTTTTTGTCTAAAAAAGCAACAGAAGACGGCGCTCAAATCGTTACTTTTTATGAAGGACGTTTTTGCTGTTTTGCAGACCGGATACGGCAAGGGTTTAATCTACCAGTTAGCTCTGCCATAGGGTTAGTGAACCCACTGGTGATTGGTCGTAGTGTTATCCAATTGCATACAGTGAGATTTTCAAATGCACGCTTGGTGCCGCCCCTCGAGTTAAGTCATTTACATTACTCGATTCCAGACACTAAATCGTTCAGGATTTGGGTCTGGATTTTTCCAGGCTACCAATCTGCTACTTTTGGGACAAAGTATTTTAGGCCAGCACCTGCATGCTCATATTGCTCTTTTTACCAAAAAGTATGCCTGAGCACACATTCTCATTTCCAGCAGTGACCTGGGAGCTTTTTGGGTTAACGGCCTTGCTCGTAACGGAATGGATGTTTTAAACATTTTGTATTTAAAATCTGATATAGCAGCATTTCAGTTACTGGCCTGATGCATTAACCACTAGGTTATTTAGTGCTTCATTCCTCCGTTTCACTAATCACAATCTGTGATCCTACTCCTGTGTGTCAACACACTCACTCTTCTGCTACCCTGTAATGCCTGATTAACCCCTAACAATTATCCTGAACCTTAATCTAACCCAATGCCCAATTGTAGGTTTTGCCACAAAACTGAAACATGTGTTTTAAAGTTACCATTACTCTGTATAATTTTTCTCACTAATGTAGTTAAGTTTGGTAGACACAACCACACAACCAATTATCTCCCTCTCTCCTTCTCTCTGTCTCTATCTCTAGGGGAGAACTTTGAGCAGAGCCCCCTAAAAAGGACGTTCAAGTCTAAAGTTCTGGCACACTACCCTGAGAATGTGGAGTGGAACCCTTTCGACCAGGATGCTGTCAACATGGTTGGTCCACTGCAGAATGTATCACTGGGTGGATGGATGGATTGTATTTTACAACCAAAGGAGCATAAGATGGGGTTATTGTAAATAAACTAAGCCAAGAAAGGGATTTTAGATAATTTGTTGAAAATGGAGAGATATGCCAGTATAACCCAAACAAAGGCTTTAGGAAACAATACACACATAGCTACAAACTGGAATGGAGTGACCAAGTATTAAGACAAAATGCTGTGTCTCTCAGAGGATCCTGTGTAACGGGGCGAGAGGCACTAAATCCATATCTGTGGATTTACCCAGGGGGCTTTGCAGGCTGAGCTACATGGACTGTGCCCACTTATAAGGCACAGTTTATATTTATGTGTACTCTAACAATAATATAATGCATTGTTATATCAAATTTTGAAATCATTAAACTAATGAAAAAGTTTCATACTTAAGTAAACTGGAAAAAAAATAAAAAATAAACCAGGGTATACATTAGGACATTTTTGAGTCACACTTGCCCTGCCATTGAAGAGTTTCTGATTTGATCAGAGACTGCATAATGTGCTTCTGACCTGTCTGTCATTCTGTCAATGATATAGGTAAATTGAAGTGCATGTGCAAGGCAAGGTCAGTGTTTTTCCATTTGCATTGGTTACTAAATGGCACAGTAGCATCGACACTGAATTATTCACAGTGGGTTCTCAACTTACATGTGATTGAAACTGACTATGGTGCAGTGTGTTTCCTAGTGGATTTTTCTCTGAAATGGGACACCAATGCAGCTAAGGTTCCACTGGTAGAACCATCATGAATTGCTACAGCAGATTTCATAGAGAAGTGCTTTCAAAACTTTACACACAGCCCCAAAGCCTAGCAACAAATGCTCTACACAGTCCCAAAGCCTAGCAACGAAGGCTCTACACACAGCCCCAAAACCAAGCCACGAAGGCTCTACACACCCCCAAAGCCTAGTAATGAATGCTCTACACAGGCCCAAAGCCAAGCAATGGAGGCTATACACATAGCCCCAAAGCCTAGCAGCAAAGGCTCTCTGATTGCTATTTTGTATCACATTGCTGCTGCTGCTGCTGCTGCTAAGTTCTTTTCTTTCAATGTTTGTTTTTCTTTTTCTGTTTTGCTTTCTTTTTTAGCTTTCTCTCATTTTCTATGGCTCTCTGCATTTCTGTCTGCTGTTAGCACTGATGTATTTCTTGTTCTTTGAGTCAGGTGTGTGTGAGGTTGAGGTGAGGTGTGTTTTGTGTAAAGGGGAAAGTGCATGCTTAAAATGTGCCTGAAAATGTGTATGTGTGTGTACTATAGAGGATTTGAACAGGCCTGTACATACATTTAACTTGAGCTCATTGCTCCATTGGTGCGTCACTCACCATGACTCCCCATGTTATCCGTGTCCACTGACCGTGGCTGTGATGATCATACTTTATTTAGTTATATTTCCTTGGATGTGTGAAAGGATTTTATTTTCAGGGGTACAGAATAATTTTTCTGTGAAGGAAATGTCTTGGTGTTTCTCATTTTGTCACAGAGATCAGGGTAGTGTGGGAGAGATGATCTTGTCAGTAGTGATAAGTTGGAACCATGACTCAGTTAGGCAACTGTGGACCGGCTTCAGAATATTTTTATATGCGTGATAGAGACAGTGTGTATGTTAACATTTGTTTTTGTATTCGGCTTTGTGTTTATGCATTAAATATTGGAAATGTATTCCAGACTTATTGTTGTGTTGCAGACTGGGGCTGTTTATGTAGGTTATGATTACTTTTAGATTAGCCATGACACACACACACACACACACACACACACACACACACACACACACACACACACACACACACACACCAATGCAGTCTTTAGACTGGGTTTAAAAGTTTCATCTCAGTTGTACGTTTCAGGTGAAGTTGTGTTTTAGTAAAAATCCAATATATTTCTTCTGTCAGTTATCTCAATTGTGAATACCTTTTTCATTGATATTATTCTCTTCATCTCTCTTCAGCTCTGCATGCCCAAAGGTCTGTCTTTCAGGACGCAGGCGGACAACCACGAGCCTCAGTTCCACTCCTTCCTGATCACGCGGGAGGACGGTTCCCGCACATATGGATTCGTCCACACCTTCTACGAAGAGGTGACTTCCCCTCAGATCTGCACGGCCATGCAGACCCTCTACCAAATGCACCAGGCAGAGAACCCTTCCTCAGCCGCCCCCTCCTCTTCCTCCTCTTCCTCCAGTATGGACTCTCTGGCTAGCAGCCTTGAAGATGACAATTCTGCGTCTTCGAACTCATGCCGGTCGGCGGCGTGCGGTGGCTACGATGCGTCGCAGGACACACTTTTTGTCTCCAAGGCTCTATGTCTGATCACACCCATGCCATTCATGCATGCCTGCCACAGTTTTTTGTCCCAGCTGCACAGGGCCGTCACGGCTGCCACCCCCCCCCCCCCTCCCCCTGGAGAGCTACGTGCACAACATCCTTTATGAGGTGCCATTGCCACCCCCAGGTCGCTCGCTGAAGTTCCATGGTGTATACGAGCCCATCGTGTGCCAGCGACCAGGGCCAGGGGAGTTGCCCCTGGCGGACTTCCCCCTGGGCCAGACCTTCACTTTGCTGGGGGTAGAGAACCTGGTCCAGCTGTTCACCTGCACCCTATTGGAGATGCAAATTCTACTTTATTCACAGGGTAGGTGGCTCCCATATGCATTATTTATAAAATATACACTGTATGGCCCAAAGTATGTGGACACCTGACCATCACACCAAAATGAGCTTGTTGGACAATTTCAAAACAATTTGGAAAACATAGCTGACCGCCCCTTTGCGGCTTTGACAACCGCAATGTTTCTGGGAAGTCTTTCTGAAGATTTTGGAGTGTGTGTGCAGGAATTTGTGCCCCTTCAGAAAACAGACGTCAGATCAGGCACTAATATTGGACAAGAAGTCTTAGCCTACATAGTTTAGCTTTAACAATGTATTTGTATTTTGTAATTAAAACAGTGCAAAAAAGTATATATGGCATTCTAAGTAATTTTACGTTAAATTTATCCTGGCCCTCATGGAAAAAATATGTCTGGGACCCAATCCCAAATATATTCATATTATTCATATTAATCATTAGCCTGGGAGAACCCTGACAGACTTCCATAAAATTTAGATTTGCTCTGCATGTCAGTCTGGCCAAGAGCCCATTCAAGCCCCTTTCCAATTTTGAAATCGAGGCACCAATCACAACCGTTAAGGCGAGCTTTACCAGATGACGATAGCGCAGCTGTATACTGTCATTGGTTGAAGCAGACAATTACAACGATGGCTGCCGCAATGGAACATCCAGAATATCACTTGTTCGAATCAGCTATAGCGTCTGTTTTAAGCACAGAGTGAGCATCCGGTTTGGCAAATTGATGCAAATGAGGAAGTGCCTTAAACCTGCATTCTATCTGGATTCCAGCTGGGGGCGATGCGCCTGGTTGCAAAAGAGCTCGGTTTCTGTAATAGTCTGAGAATGAGAGACATGATATACTTGATTTACTGAGGTAATAAGCATTTTCATAATGAGTATATGATCTCAATCGCTAGATTTAAGCCTTCTGCAATTTATTATGATGTTCTCTTTTTTAATTATGGTCTTGTTGATTTTACAATCGGTGATAAAGAAAAAGGTTGTTTAGCGCGTGGCTATGGTGTTCAGTTGTACGACAAGACACTCAAATGAGTTGGCAGTTGACTTTTTCTGGTAAGTAACGTTACATTTTGTTTTAATACTGTTTTTCGTTAGCATCCCAATTAATATCAGTCAGCTACCTAGATTATTCCTCCCTCTCGTCTAAAATCGGCACATCTGCAACCAAGATGTCTGCGCCCGTAACGGCAAATTCGATTACTCAAATCAGATCTTAACAAACCAATGGGTCACCCATGGTTATATCCTGTAATTATACAATCTATGGTTTTAAGCCATATTCAGTCAATTCACTGAAACAAAATTAAAGAATCATGGAAAAAAGATTGAACAATAATTTGTAAACTAATATTTTTTTAATTACATCGCAATTATCACTCAAAATGCATCAATATCAGATAGCCAGTTAGCTAGTTCACCATCAACCATGTGTGAAAAATATGGCAAGAAGCCTGTGACCTAGTTAGCTATTTACCATATTCTATAGACTGATACAATAGGTCACTTATTCCTCCAAAGTCGAGCGGGAGATGTACTACCTAGCTAGCTCCAATTGTTACAGACAGATCAATAGTCTTTTTTTTTTCCCTATTGTGAATTTTTTCCCGATTTTCATTAATTTCCAAGTCGGCAGCTCAGGCTCGAACCCATGACCATCTGACGTACTCTCCTGCAATGCAAAGACTAAGCCCACTACCCCATGTGGACCCCCCAGACTGACCAATATTCTGTCAGGAATATTTTTTAATTTTATTTTGCATTCATCCAAGTATATACACAAACCATACATGCTACATCATTCTAACAGGCTAAGCCCAGCAGGTCAACTGCTTTCACCCAAGACAACAACTTGAGCTGGTTAGACTTTCACTGTAGCCTAGACAGACATAATGTCAACAACATTTTTTTACTTTGGGTTAATCCAAGTATATACACAAACAATAGACACTAGATCATGCTAACAAACTCTGACCTTACCTCGGCTACTCCTAGGTCGGGTGACTTCATCATTAGCTAATAATCCATTCACAGAATCCTTCACTGATACACTGAACTGTCACTAAATCCTCCGAAGTTGATCGACAGCTATACCACCTAACTAGCTCCCATTCACAATACATGCTAGATCATGCAAACCAGCGCCTTACCTCTGCTAGTGCTAGATCCTCTGGGCCCGGCTGGTTTTTCCAGTTCATTTAAGGGATACTGAAGGTTTCCATACACATCGTGAAACACAGATGATCTAACAAACATAGTATTCATCTTCTTGGCTGGAGATGGTTGAAAGCTGAATTTTGCTTTGTCCTACTCTTTACAACAAAACTTTTATGTCTCTGTTGCCATTGCTGGGCAGTTTCCACACATACATCACCAATGCAACTTCACCCTGGGATCAATATCTTCCCCAGTACCTGCTTTATTCAACTGATATAGCTCCTGCCATTGCCGTATTTCTTCCTTGCTGTATTCTGGCTTTAACATATATGTTTCTATGTTACCGTTCAACAACACTTTATCAAAGTTCAAATCGTCGAGCTCTCCGGGTATTTCATCATTTGCACTAGACGTTGTAGAAAAAAATTCCCTCTTCTTATTTAGCTACAAATTTAACGGAGGAATGCAGTCTGTTCTCAAACTCACTATTGATTATTTAATCAACTCATTTCAGGGGCAGGACAAATAAAGATCAGGAAGTCAACCAAACTCCTCCCATTAATCTAACTGTAGTTAAAAAAATTACTCCGGTAATGTATTCAATGTCAAATTTGGAGTTCGTGGAGATGACCATTCACTCTGGAACTAAGGGGCCTAACCAAATACCTGAAAGACAGCCCCTGACCATTATCCCTCCTCCACAATTAGTAGGGATGTCCACACACGTTTGGCCGTATGGTGTGTATATAAAGCTCTGGAAAACATTGAGACTACTGCAAATATGTTTCTTAGGTCATCCCTATTGAAAACCTCTCGAATGTGATCAAGAGGATGATGGATGGTCACAAGCTATCAAACAAAGACAAGCAGCTAGATTTTTGTGCCAGGAGGGGCATAATGTCACTTGTAAATGATGATTAAATTGCAGGACAGGTTTTTGGTTGAAATAATGATTTCTGGTGTCAGGTAGCGGGTTGATCATAGGGTGTTTTATAAAGTACTTCTCATCCCGGTACATTGAATCTCAGTGACGAGATAACAGACGAGTTTCAGAGAATGCCCTGAATAACAATTTGAGCTGATTTTGGGGACTGTTGATGACTAGGGCTGGGGCGGTATGGATTTTTTCTTACCACGGTTGAACAGCAAGAAAATCCTGCGGTAAGGCGTTATACCACTTTAAATTCTGGAGTCTTCGTCTTCTCTGTTCTTCTGTTAAGTACTCCAGCTTAGTCTTTAAACGCTGCCATTCAAACTCCGTTATGAGGACATATCAACACAACACTCTTTATTAAATTGTATTGGATGTCGTTTTCAGCCCCGTAATCTGAACAAACAGTAAACAGCTGTTGGAACCCAGCACTACTTGAGCGGAAAACAACCAGATCATCCCCATACATAAGATGATTTAGACACTTATCTCCAATCATACACCCAGTTTGACCCATACTCATTCAGTGAAATGTTGTTGTATGTGGCATTATGCTAAAGTCTAGTTACGACGTTATGTGTCTTCTGTCACATTTTTTGGGGAGAGTAGTTAGTAGAACTATTTAGAAGTTCCTCTGTTCATCTGTTGTAAAAATTTGTCTATTAGATAAAACAGACTCTAGTGAATGTAATCGTGTCACACGAGACACTGACAATATATTCAATCAAGTTGTGTGTAGGCGACAACATATTTTTTACTGTTTTAATAAAAATTAAGTTATTAAAACTTGTGCCTTGCGAAAGTATTCGGCCCCCTTGAACATTTCGACCTTTTGCCACATTTCAGGCTTCAAACATAAAGATATAAAACTGTAATTTTTTGTGAAGAAGCAACAACAAGTGGGACACAATCATGAAGTGGAACGAAATTTATTGGATGTTTCAAACTTTTCTAACAAATAAAAAACTGACAAATTGGGCAAGCAAAATTATTCAGCCCCTTTACTTTCAGTGCAGCAACCTCTCTCGGAAGGTTCAGTGAGGATCTCTGAATGATCCAGTGTTGACCTAAATGACTAATGATGATAAATAGAATCCACCTGTGTGTAATCAAGTCTCTGTATAAATGCACCTGCTCTGTGATAGTCTCAGAGGTCCGTTGAATGCACAGAGAGCATCATGAAGAACAAGGAACACACCAGGCAGGTCCGAGATACTGTTGTGGAGAAGTCCAAAGCCGGATTTGGATAAAGAAAAATTTCCCAAGCTTTAAACATCCCAAGGAGCACTGTGCAAGTGATAATATAGAAATGGAAGGAGTATCAGACCACTGCAAATCTACCAAGACCCGGCCGTCCCTCTAAACGTTCAGCTCATACAAGGAGAAGACTGATCAGAGATGCAGCCAATGAGGCCCATGATCACTCTGGATGAACTGCAGAGATCTACAGCTGAGGTGGGCGAGTCTGTCCATAGGACAACAATCAGTCGTATACTGCACAAATCGGGCCTTTATGGAAGAGTGGCAAGAAGAAAGCCATTTCTGAAAGATATCCATAAAAAGGGTTGTTTAAAGTTTGCCACAAGCCACCTGGGAGACACACCAAACATGTGGAAGAAGGTGCTCTGGTCAGATGAAATCAAAATCAAACTTTTTGTCAACAATGCAAAACATTATGTTTGGCGTAAAAGCAACACAGCTTATCACCCTGAACACACCATCCCCACTGTCAAACATGGTGGTGGCAGCATCATGGTTTGGGCCTGCTTTTCTTCAGCAGGGACAGGGAAGATGGCTAAAATTAATGGGAAGATAAATGGAGCAAAATACAGGACCATTCTGGAAGAAAACCTGATGGAGTCTGCAAAAGACCTGAGACTGGGATGGAGATTTGTCTTCCAACAAGACAATGATCCAAAACATAAAGCAAAATATACATTGGAATGGTATACAAATAAACATATCCAGGTGTTAGAATGGCCAAGTCAAAGTCCAGAACTGAATCCAATTGAGAATCTGTGGAAAGAACTGAAAATTGCTGTTCACAAACGCTTTCCATCCAACCTCACTGAGCTCGAGCTGTTTTGCAAGGAGGAATGGGCAAAAATTTCAGTGTCTCGATGTGCAAAACTGATAGACATACCCCAAGAGACTTACAGCTGTAATCGCAGCAAAAGGTGGCGCTACAAAGTATTAACTTATTTAATTTTGCACGCCCAATTTTTCAGTTTTTATTTTTTTAGTTTGAAATATCCAATAAATTTCGTTCCACTTCATGATTGTGTCCCACTTGTTGCTGATTCTTCACAAAAGATTACAGTTTCAAATCTTTATGTTTGAAGCCTGAAATGTGGCAAAAGGTCCAAAAGTTCAAGGGGGCCGAATACTTTCGCAAGGCACTGTATCTTCTTTACACACAATACAATTGCATTTGGTTACAATTCACTAGCTTTATAATGAATTAACAATGATTATTGTAATGCCTTAAAACGGCCGCTATTATTAGAAATACAAAAATCTGAGTTTGCGTTGCTGGCATAGTAGTGTTGGCAGGTGAACGGTACTTGCGTATAGCTATGGCCGGTTCTGAGCATGTGCAATTCAAAACTGAGGTCCTGCTTTTCGGGCTTTCTCATGCTCCTGTATTTTCTGCTTTAGTAAAATGTGTAGCCCCAATTTTTTTGCTAATTTTTTTTTATTTTAACAACTTGCACTACAACGTCCATTACTTCTTGGAGTATATATAGCCAGCAGTGCATCAGTAATTTTATTTTTTGTAAAAAGGCTCAGAAAATATACCCAACCATCAATACCAGAATATCCCCGCACAACATCCCCAGTTGCAACCAGTTCCCCAACCATAGGGGGAAACACAGGCACCAGATTGCCTGCTGCAACAAAGTGATTGTTTAAAGCATTAACAATATAATTCTTGTCAGTAATGTTTGGCAGGGTTCTGTACATTGTTCTTTATAGAATTAGCTACTTTCCAGAATCTTTCTAGTTCATTTAGAGTAGTCACGTAGTAATCCTTTTTTGGCTTTCTAATAAGCCTCAGGTTTCTCAGGTGCCTGAAAATTAGCCAGTCAGAGCTAGAATTTGTTTCTCTAGCCCTAGCCCATTAGTTTCTCTAGCCACAACTCCAAGCTGTATAAACTAGAGTGCTTATTGGATTTAAGAGTATTTGTGTAATGAGGGAGGGTGTGTCCTAAGGAGATCAACACCCTATATCAGTCGTCCTCAAACCCTTCCATGGAGGGCCTAGTGTATGCTGGTTTTTGGTCTTTCCCTTCAATTAGAGCAATTATTAGGACCTAGACTGCCAGGTGAGGGGAGATCCTAACCAATTAGTGAGCTACTCCATCAGGCTTGTACAAGGTAAAAGCGAAAACCTGCAAGCCCTCCATGGAAGGGTTTGAGGACCACTGCCCTATATCAAGGTATACCTAATTATTAGGCAGCTTCTGTTCCTCAGGCAAAATGGGCCAAAAAGGAGATTTAACTGACTTTGAAAAGTCAACATTTTTAAAAAGCCTTTCAGAGGGTTGCAGCATTTTTTTAATTGCTAAGATATTGGGGCGTGATCACAGAACCATCCAATGTTTGTTGCAAATAATCAGCGGGGTCTCAAGAAACGTGTTGAGAATAAAAGATGCAAATTAACTGCCAAAGATTTGAGAAGACTCAAATGTGAAGCTACTAGGAACCCATTATCCTCCAGTGCTGTCATATTCCAGAACTGCAACCTACCTGGAGTGCCCAGAATTACAAGGTTTTCAGTTCTCAGATACATGGCCGAGGTAAAGGAGGCTGAAATGAGTTGCTCTAATGCCATCTGAAGTTCATGAATAGTAGTGATAGGGTCAAGATTACTACAGTAAATGTACAAAAAGCTTGTTCATTGAAGTTTCTATAATTTATTTTAGTGAAAATGTGTGGATTGGCCCTGTGAACTCTTAACATCTGTAACACATGCTATAGGGCAGTGTTCTCTGACTCCTAGTGGTAATACACAACAGCTTTAATAATAGCATTTGCTATGCACTATTCATTGTACCAAATTAAATGTTGTAATATAATCTCATAGTGCAAAATTATTTAAAAAAACACACAGACAAGCCTACATCCACTAACACACTGCCCTACATCTACTAACACACTGCCCTACATCTACTAACACTCAGCCCTACATCTACTAACACTCAGCCCTACATCTACTAACACTCAGCACTACATCTACTAACACTCTGCCCTAGATCTACTAACACTCTGCCCTAGATCTACTAACACTCTGCCCTAGATCTACTAACACTCTGCCCTACATCTACTAACACTCTGCCCTACATCTACTAACACTCTGCCCTACATCTACTAACACTCTGCCCTACATCTACTAACACTCTGCCCAACATCTACTAACACTCTGCCCAACATCTACTAACACTCTGCCCAACATCTACTAACACTCTGCCCAACATCTACTAACACTCTGCCCAACATCTACTAACACTCTGCCCAACATCTACTAACACTCAAGTTCAAGTTCATTTTATTTGTATAGCATGTTTACAACAGCCACTAGGCTGACAAGTGTTTTACAGGAAAGTCATATACAGATCCTTCTCAAGAAATTAGCATATTGTGATAAAGTTCATTATTTTTCATAATGTAATGATAAAAATTAAACTTTCATATATTTTAGATTCATTGCACACCAACTGAAATATTTCAGGTCATTTATTGTTTTAATACTGATGATTTTGGCATACAGCTCATGAAAACCCAAAATTCCTATCTCAAAGAATTAGCATATCATGAAAAGGGTTTCTAAACGAGCTATTAACCTAATCATCTGAATCAACTAATTAACTCTTAACACCTAGGGCTGGGAGGTATACCGGAAAAAACTATATACCGGTCTTCATGTATGAAGCGGTATGCTATATTCGTTACCGGTATTTTTTTCATATGTCATTCCGCCAGCTGCAACAACTGGGAATAATCTTATTTTGGAATAAACCGCGCCCCTAAAAACTTAATGCCCACTGCGCGAAGCACACAAACACACGTGAGAAACAAACACCTGGAAGTTAGATAAACCGTGAAAAAAAAGAATGGAGGGTGCAGGTAGAATTATCCGCGCAGCAGCAAGCGAAAAAATGTGTTGTTAAAAAGGGTGCAACGTCGATAGTGTGTGGACATGGTTTGGTTTAAGACCCCGTTTACATTAACATGCTAATTTAGAAAAACTAAGATATTTCCCTTTGTTTGTGCCCTTCGTTTACACGCAAACAGAGAATTCGCCCTTAAACGATTCTTTCTAAAAACTCTGGCGAAAAGTGGAGATTTTGGAAAACTCAGTTTGCATGTAAGCTAAGGAAAACGAAGGTTTAAGCAGCCGACGTCACAGTATGCGCCAGAACATGCACTGCGCCAAAAGTGCGACCTATGTTTACATTTTAATTTGGCTATTTTTGGGAATCTGATTGGCTAACGTGGGCTTCAGCCTTTCGTTACACTGCCACCTACACATTTGGCATGCTCTTGACGGCATATACACGCTTGGTTCTATTAGCGCCTGCACTAAGCCACTCGACCAATGTTATAACAAGGGAAAAAAGCTTATGGGGGTTGTTTGGCTCGAGTTCAAGGGCTATTTTTCCGTGCCCAGAACCTGTGAAACCAATTTGATTGTCTGTTCTATACCAGTAGTTAATCTAGCTAAATGACAGTGTAAAAAGCTTTTTTGTAATTCATAAACCT
>JACXGM010030284.1:0-13352 GCA_016801145.1 Umbra pygmaea
GCAAACTGCACTAGTGTTAGTAAATCAGGCCCTGAATGTCTTAGAATGGCTAGGTCAAAGCCCAGACCTCAATCCAATTCAGAATATCTGGATGGACTTAAAAATGTGCTGAATCTAGAGTCCATATCTGTGTATTTCCTAAGGGAGCGCTGCCTATCTATGAAAAATAATTTTGTGTCTCAAGTTAACAAGTTAAGAAATTAGGAGAATAAGGTTAAACAAATCTGTTAAATATGCATTTAATTATAGAGAGAAGTATTGGTCTGTTGTGTGTAAAGAAATTGGGCTAGTTTTAAAGCATTTTCAGCAGTTTTGACCAATGCAATAATATAGTTATGACCTGGCAATCCTGGCTGCAACACTTTTTCCAGATCTGTGTTGTCTTGATTCGCTGGTGTACGCTTAGTGAGTAGGCTACTGATTTTTACTGTACACACGTAATTATCATTACTACTGATGAGTTTCATAACTATCCTGTGCGCACGATGAACGAAGCTCTCAGTTGAAAGGATACTTTGTTTTTTGCTGTGCATGTTTGATTGACAGCATCCTAGCTGTGCAAGTCAGCCCCAAAATTCTTATTACCAGAACCAAATCCAGAGCGAAAGCGAACACCTCTGCTAGACTACCAGGTTGTTTAGTACTAGGTATGGTTTGTTTACTGCGCTGCAGCCACAGGGTGAGCATCCGGTTTGGCAAAGTGACGCAAATGAGGAAGTGCCTTAAACCTGCATTCTATCTGAATTCAAGCTGGGGGCGATACGTCTGGTTGCAAAAGAGCTCGGTATCTGTAATAGTCTATGAGAATGAGAACACTTCTCACTTGATTTATTACCTCAATAATCATTTTCATAATGACTATATGGTCTCAATCACTAGATCTAAGCCTTCCTCAATACATAATGATGTTCAGTTTTTGAATTATGGTCTTGTTGATTTTAAAATCGGCGATAAAATAAAGGGGAATTTAGGGCGTGGCTATGGCGTTCGATTGTATGACAAGACAGTCAAAGGAGTTGGCAGTTCAGTTTTTCCGGTAAGTAACGTTACATTTAGTTTTACATTTTGTTTTAATACAGTTTTTTGTTAGCATCCCAATTGATATCAGTTAGCTAGCTAGATTACTCCTCCCTCTCGTCTAAAATCGGCACATCCGCAACCAAGATGTTTGCGCCCGTAATGGCAAATTCGTTGACCCAAATCAAAGAATGTCTAATAAGGAAAGAAGTGCCACTCTCTGAAAAATTCCCGCTTCTGAACTGGTTGCAGTTCTACTCTAGTTCCATATGGGGGCGGTCGCAGGCGAGTGCAGAATGAATGGAGGTCTATGGAGCTATACCCCTCAAAATCCACTTTTCTCGAAGTATAATTTTTTGTCTAGTAATTTGAATGTTGCATTCGAAAGGGGAGGCCAAGAAAATACACACTGCTGGCTGTTAGATTTTTTTAAAGTCACTTTTTACTTCTAAAAAACCCTTTTAAAATGTTGATGACGTCATACACATTGTACGGCCAGAGATACTGCTTTACGGCAAGCTTACCTCTTTTTTTATCGATTAGGCTTCCCCAAAAGAAAAGTAGTTTTTCTACAATTTCGTACGCTATTTCAACACTAAATTCACTTCTGAGATCATTTGATGCAAGAAATCAATTGTATAGATTTCAAATATTGGCATTTTAACGAAAATATATGGCGAATCAAAAATGTGCTCAAACGTTTTCGGAAGTGAGAATCTCCATAAGCATAAGCATCTGCGGTTGTAAGTTAGCTAGCGAGCCAACCCTGTTTTATACCTTAAAGGAGTGTTCCACAGTAAATCAGTTTCATAGTATACCATTTACAAACGTTACCATAGATGATTTATGTCATATACACGTCTGTTTTTTTTCAATCTATCAGAGAAAAGCCGATAGTATATTTCAGTTCCTTTCGCATCCACTGGGGTGCTTCTGTATCCGTCTAAACTTGAGTTACCACAACTCCCAGAATTCCAAGCGAATTTAGTGCCCGTTTGGGCAATTCAACAGCACACCTTTGTAGAGCTTGACGCTAGAAAGTTATACATATTTGTTTTTGAAATTGTAGTCTAATTTCTATTCATCATGCCCGTTTGGTGTTCTGTACCTGGTTGCAGAAATTACAAGCAAGCCCAAAAAGAAGGAGTAATCGTTCACGCTTTACAATAGGCTATAAAAAGTTATGGTCAGCAGTCTGCATTTTAGGTTGGAAGATTATGAAAGGGATCTACGTGCTAAATTAACCGGCACTACAGCCCAAAAGCGGCTGAAAAGCGATGCGATCCCATCCATTTTTCTTTATCTAGAAAGAGTAGCCTATATATAGTAAGGTATAGTAATTTACACACACAGCTAGCTACTAAATACAGCTGGCACACTACACATACAGTACAATAACATTACCACACAGACACGATGTGTGCTCCATTATCAAGGTACAGAAAATAGATGTAATTAACTTAATTAACTCATCTGTTAATTGTCCTCTTGCTACGTCTCTTTCCATGTGTGCTGGAAAACTTCAGTGATTAAGTGATGCATATGCGGTCGTCAGTCATTTTTGGTTTAAGCTTTACAAGTAAAGCTTGTCCACGATCTCATTCATTGTAGCAAGTGCTTTTTTCTTCAGTAGACATGGATGGACATATTCCCACAGAAGCACTTAGGCAATTAGAATTTAACCGCATTTCAACTGTATTATCTGTAGAACATGCTGCCTTGTTGATGCTGAATATCAAACTCCATTTGTTATAAAAATAAAACATGTATGGTTGGATGTCACTCAGAATTTAAAAGCAAGTTGTAAAATTCCTCATCTACAAATCCTAGGTTAGTAGCAATTGTGTTACAAGCGACTTTGGTTACGAACTGTTTCACAGAATCCAGAGAACATGCCGGGTGGGTGGGGCTTGGAACAAGGAAGCCAGCGTTGTAGTTCTATACATACTGAAAAAATCATACCACCTCGTCTGTTTAGCATTAAAACGGCTGATCGAAACGTCACAGAAAGACAAGCTATACCTTAAAAAATCAAGGACAACCGAGGCTTTAATGAGTAGGTTTGAAAGCCAGATCAGTATAACAGGGATGCTTATTTTCGTGACCGAATACACGCCTATTTTCATTTTTCCTATCTCCAAAGTCCATTGGACTCACACGGTGACGTCAGCGTGTGAAAATTCCCCGTGAAATTTCAAATCTTGCTCTTACACTAGCCAGGCATGGGTGAAACATATCTCACTGTTCTACAAATGTCTGGGAGAAGCTACTAGCACCTCCAGATAGCTGTAGGGTGAAGTATCCCTTTAACATTTCTATCTACTTGATCACATTTGTTTGCCACTATTTTTAAAGTTAAGTGCTGATTTATGTCAACTTTAAGATAATGTACGTACATAGTCAGAGACAAACGCTAAAATAACAATTGTCGTTCTGAAAAAGCCTGGCTGTTATCATCAATAATTTTCGTTATGTTTGGGTACTGCAGACAGTGTCTGTGCAGGGGTATTATTGCGCAATACCAGCAAGATCACATCGTCTCAAACTGTCAGCAGCGTTTTGTGTGCTCGTCACCTTGTGAGTTCATTCTTCCAAGAACAACTAGCAAGAGCGTTCTCCCCAAGTACACAAGTTCGTTCTTTGCATTCTTGGTTTTGAGAAACAGCCCCTGTCTAATAAGTAAACAGGCTCTGGCTTCCCCCTGTCAATACACGGTCTAAAAAGAGTTTTGGTTTGCCAATGTTTTAAAGACCACGCCGAAATATTCACAAGGGATGAGTCCATCCTCCCAACATGTATCATTGCGATCTGTGGTAGCCCACGCAAATTGACTGTGTTGAACATTAGCCGATTTGGCCTGATTTATCCAACTTTCCCTCCAATGTGAACCCCGTAAATTCAGATAGGCTTTTGGCAATTAACACAGGAGCACATATGTTACATTTTTGTTATAAATAGAACATCGTAACGTACATCTTCATTGTGAAATGAGAAATAGGACAATCCTTTACCACTATTTGATCAATTTATCATTGCACATCTAAATGGCATTTTCTTTTCTAACTTGTATTGATATTCATCACTATTGAGCGGACATTGGCAGTTTTTTTTAAGGTGGCAATACTGTACCATGTATCCTGTATTCCTGAACACACGAATAACACACAACAAGTACTCAAATTCAATTTATTTCCCAATATAAATTTCACAGTACATACAAAATGATAGGAAAAAAAAGTGCCATCAACCAAAATAACAGTTGCTGCGGACTAAAAACAAACTTGGGCGAAAAAGTCCACCATAACATTCTCAGAGAAGGCCGGTAGACGGGCTGGTTGCCATCAAGCGGGATCTCTGGTCGTAATCAGTCCACTGACCAATCAGCATTCATTAGCAGAGTGCTAGCGTATTATATGCAACCACGACTCAACCTGTAAGAAATCGAAAGGACATAAGTACTTGTTCTTTCAACTTTCGATCTATAATCCATGTTGCACTTGCAAAAACTACAATCACATCTGTGATTTCTCGACGACAATCAGGCCAAAGAGGCAAATTTAGCCGCTTAGCTCCATAGACTCCCATTCATTTTGCACTCGCCCGCGATCACCCCCAGTGGAACTTTGGTGAAACTGCAACCAAATTCGGTACAATGGGGTTTAATAGGGAGTGGACAGGCTCACCGTAGACGGGCTCTGCCCAAATCAGATCTTCACAAACCAAAGGGTGACGTCACACATGTTACGTCTAGTGATATACGGTCTATGGCTGCAGCATTGTGTTTTCCTTTTTTCCCCATTTGTTCAGTTACCTTTGAAATACTGGGTTCCTTCTCTCTCTCGCGCACTTACATTTTCCAGGATTTTTGGATTTACAAAATAAGCACTGTGTGCAAAACACTGTATAGAATATTCAGATCCTTATGCACTTCTTTTGACAGTGCCCACACGCACACACTTACGCACACACTTATGCACACAGACGCAAATTTACAAACACTCAGGTATGTACCTCTGCAAGCGCACATGCACGTTTATGCAATACAATAAATAATATACTGTACAAACTCAAAATGTATTGTAATATAAATTGTCGCATAATCACCAACCAACAACATGTAATGGACACATTTCCTTCTTTCAACAGAGCTGGGACAAATACTTAAAGGAACAGTCTACCCTTTAAATAACAACAAGATCATCCACCAACACTGAATTAACAGCTGAGTAGTAGGGTTGGTAAAATGAAACTATTCTCAAATGTGTACAGTTAAAGACAAAACATGTATTATATAGTTATTATTATATAGCGTTAAAATTTATTAAAAGGTAAGAGAACCTTCTTAGTGTGAACTGTACTCTGGATTGAAGAACACAAGGTTTATCAATGGTGAAAATATTAACAGAGATAATATGAGAGCCTGAAGGAAACCAGGTCAGCGTTACAGAGGAAATATCTTTGAGTCCGGTGCTTGGTAGGTTTTCACCATGGTCTGGATTTCTGACCTGGTTCCATTAAGGCTTTTTGGTTGGAAGGAAAGGATAATGGGGAGGGGAGGCCTTTGGGTCTCTCCCGGGTACAATGGGGGGATGGGGAGACCTGTCACTTTAGATGGATGGATGTTGTCCTCATAGCCTGGAGGAGGATAGAGCACCCAGTGGATGTTTCCTAACTGTACTCTAGTGAAGAATTAGCTTGTTCACATTTAATCAAATAACATGTTTTAGTTGTACAGATCCATTTAGTTTTTGTGACACAAACTTGAGTTTCTAGTGAACAAATTCAATGAGATTTTTCCTAATTAATTTTTTTGGGACATTGTCAATGTTTTAAACAATGTTTTTTAAAGTACTTACCTGTGTTCAAGGCTGTGATCAATAGCTGACAAGTTGTGACAGGTGTGATAGCACTGCTATAGTTCAAATACATTATTACAACTTATTTCACAGCCATCACATCACACAGCTAGAAAGTTATAGCCATTTTCTTTAGAACCACAACACCTTCCAGCTTTTATGTCTAGCTAACAACAGCTTTAATGTCTACCCAACAATTTGTTGTTTTCCATTTTCAAATGTACCGTCTGGCAGTGATCAGTAAAACACGCTGGTATAAATAGACACTGTGTATCATCAAAGCACCCTCATTATCATAAAATGATGCTTAATAGTTCTGTTGCAGCAGTTAATCAAAGCACTCCAGTACACTACACTGCAAGAAGAGTGTGTGGTTCATTTATTTTAATTAAACCCAACAAAGACTACTTCAGTATTATGCATTGTTTAGGAACAGCAAAAAAGGCTTGACATTCTGTTTAACCAGAAACATTGCTGACAAGGATAGTGCAATTACATTTACATAAATATAATTAATGAATAACTTTCTATATTTTAATTTTAAAGCACAGTAAAGCATCTGAAAGTTCTAGGCCTTTACCAGCAGTTTTGTATTTTAAACATGTACTGTATGTTTGTTTCATTGACAATAATAAGATTTTATAGTATAATAATATTTGTAGTTTGGTGTAGCTAAATATTATATGGAAAACAACATATTTCAAAGATTCAGCACTTTTGTGAATATCTTTTATGTTGGAATGGATGTGTAATATCTTGTTTATGTTTATTATTTATTAGTAGAACCAATATGATACCTCAGTATAGCCATCGAAATCCAAGATTGAAAGCAAGTGGTTTTGATGACATGTGTTGGCACATACCTGACATTTCAAAGACCGGTTTTGGCTTGACCGTGCCACTACTAAGACGATTGGCAAAAAAATCATTCAATGTTGGTCTCACTTGAACAGAAGAATTTCCAGTCCTAATTTCAATTACATTTGGCAAACTCCAAACGCTGTTATCTGTGTCTTGTGGTTAGAAGGGCTTTCTTCTGGCAACCCTTTCAAAGAGGCTGTGGTTGTGGACGTGGTGTCTGATGGCACTTTTTGAAACCTGGTGACCCCAAGACACCACCAAGGCCTGCAATTATTTCACAGTGATTCTTGGGGATTTTGTTGCTGCTGTCATCATCCTTCTCCCTATCCTGTGGGGAAAAATGCATATCTGTGAACAGTTAGGGTTATTTGGTCCAGTTTATAACCAAATAAAAAATGGTGCAGTTACAAAACAAGCTGGATACACCATATATAGTACAAATAAGGTTTTTATATATAAGACATTTGACAAGAAATCCACCATATAAAGATATTTTAACTCAGCTCTCTTATGAGAAAAAGAGTATTAAATATTAACGATATGACAAGATAAAGAAATTGAAAATATAGGGCAATGCCAGTGGCGGCTGCTGGTCGTTCAAAGAGGGGAAGCTCATTTTCGGCATACATCATAAAAATTGTAAATGTGTTCATATGCAAATTCTGCCCTACGTTCTTTTTCAAGAAAATACTCTGTGACCCTGTCATACCAACTAGTCGTCTTTTCCAGTGACCAGTGTCCTCTCAATGGCCAGCAGAGCAAGGCTGCTTAAACGACCTTAGCCCATTGTGTTACAGGAGAAGCTCCTTTCTACACCAGAGAAAGGAGATGCAGATGTAGCTCCAATTGTTGCCACTAATGAGAACAGTTTATAAAGCGAATGATCTAATGAAACAATATTAAACTCAAAGGAGGAAATGTGGGAATTAGGTTAAACTGAATTAAACTAAAAGGAATGTATTGTATAATTGTATGAAATGAATGATAAAAATTGGCTAGCAATTTCACCATGCAAATACCAAGAAATAGGTTGCAGCAGTTTTTTTTCCGACTGTCTTGCAAAATCCGCGATGGGACTGAGCTCGAATAGCTTTGGTGACTTTTTATAGTACAAAATCACTGTCAATCAAAAGGAGATGCAGTCTTTCAACAGACCCTCAAATCATCACACAGAAGACCAGAGTCCAGGCCAGCCCACTCCTCCATTCACCTCCAGAGACGCTGAGCATCCGTGGGCGGGACATAGTCGCAGCTATTTCCCAATGAAAACAACTGAAAAAACTGTTCAAAGCAGCCCCATTGAAGTCCATGGACACCAGGCTTCAATAGAGAAATGCACTGTGATGCTCCGGGAATGTATGAGAAGGAAATTGAGTCAGCCGACCTGCTATATGTAGCTAATTATGAACAAACTCGTCTTCGAGATGAACGTGTTCTAACACATTTTTGGACAATAAAATGTTAACACAATAGTACATGTTTGACCATTACTTTTGAACATTTAGGGAAAGCCGAGCTTCCCTTGCAGTCTTAAAGAAATTGCAGTTGATAGTTACACCTCTGAATGTAGACTGAAAGGGCCTGTCTAACAATAGGAGAAACGATAACACTGTATGTGTCTATTGTCTTGTGCCGTGCTCCTCTTCAACTCCCTTGTTTCAAACAGACAGTAAATAAAATGGATATAGCGACGCCATAGACTTCGACGGAGACCAGTGAAATCAATTACAAACACTTTTTCTGTGGTTTCTAAGTGTACTGTGCAGCCTCAAACTGAGCTTGACATTGTAGATGTGACGTGAGCAACCTATCTGAAAGTTGTAAGTCTTCTGGTAGCTGTGCCAAGAGAAAACTGAATCATTCTGAATCTTGCCGCTTGCAGAGACGGAGAGCGCGAGTAGAAGTTGTCCATGAGTGTAGGAGCAGGAGCAAATATTTTGTTCCGATGCTTTTCATGGACTCTCTATGGACTTCCCCCTTGACTGCATGCCTCCATGTCCCCCCGATTGCCTGCGAGTGTGGTTATGACACAATCGATACCCTATTTGTACAAAAACAGCTGCTACGGGGCCATAATGTGAGAGACAAGGTAATTGAGCCTTTTCATACATTGTCGTGTTTCTTTAAAAATAAACAATGGACAAATACTGTCTTTAAACGATTCTGATGTAAATATATTTTCTCTCAAATTGACACCAAAATGAATGGGAGTCTGTAGATTGTTAACGGAAGGTGGTGCCTTGTTAGCCTCAGAATTTCCCCATATGAGGTACGCTTTCCGGAAGGTGGTGCCTTGTTAGCCTCAGAATCTCCCCATAGGAGGTACGCTTTCCGGATGCTCACTTACCCCCTTGGTTTCACAGCGTGTCCTCTTGTAATAGTTACCACCCCCCCACACTGATCCATGGCACCTGTTTTAAAGGGGATAGGGAGAGAGTTCATTATCTGCACAGGAGCCCCCGTGTGTATTTGTTTGCCTGTTATTCAGGCTCAGGGGGCGTCTGCTGCTGGGTCCTAGGCATACGTATAATAATGTCCATAGTATATCAGAAATAATGGTGGGAGGATAGTTTTTATAATACTTATTATATATTTTGTTACCCTCAAAAGCACAGCCTGAAATGCAGAATTGATATTCATCAACAGAAGACAAACCGGTGCAAGCCCACTGAATAACAAACTCTGTGTAGCCGAGGTATTAATTGTCCCATCTAAATAACTTTTTATATTTTTTAAATATAAAATAAATATTGTTATTTATATTTTTTAAGCTGCTCACTGAAAGAGAAAGTACACAGTGCCACTTTAAATATTGACATAACAAACAAGCATGCAAACACGAGTGCGGGTGGCACGGGCGGCACTGAATGCATGTTAAGAGACATTGCCCAAGTGTTGGCCTATAACTCAGCTTTATGGGTGGTAGGCAGAAGCAGCTCACTTGTACATATAGTGATGTAGTGTACATGTCGGGTATCATTGAGGTGTCATTTGGGATGTACTGTACATTGACATTGATTTAGTGTCCAGGGTGTTGAACTGAGCTGCACAAACTTGTTCAGAACACTGGGAATGACCACTAGATGAAGATAACCCTCCCTACACAGTGCACTACTTTAGACCAGTACCCAGTGAGAAGTAGTGTGAAATGTCAATAACCCAGTGAGCATTTGCCAAACACACAAAGAGACACGCCCCTTTATAACCTCCAACATTTTTCTTAGTTTACATAGCGGGACAGCAAATATTTTTTCCCACGCCAAGTGAAAAATGCCTGCTTGAGCATTCTGAATAATCATGTCATATAACCAGACATCATAGTCTATTCTGGAAGCAGTAATGTAAAAGGAGCTGGTGTTTTGATAGCAAATTGGGGTCTGGGTTTTATACTGTGAGGGCAAATGAAGCGATGCTAAGCTAAGCTAAGCTATCTATGTCAGGCATGGAAAGTGGATCTCATTAATACTGATGTGTTAGCAACATAGGTTTTAAGACACTCAGCACAGATATCCCATCACTGCTTAATGCTTACAAGACCTAATCCAATTATAGCTTGAAGCTCGACCCTATGTTGTTCCCGTCAGGCACTAAATGCTACAGCTCTGAAGTCAGCTAGAATCGAAAAGTCAAGGGAAAAACAACGGAGTGGGTTCATGACTTTGAAAACATTAAGTGCCTTGTTCAAGGGCAGATTGATAAATGACCTTGTTCCCTTTCAGTTACTGGCTCAACTCTCTAACCACTAAAGTGTAGAGGAGCATCTGAGGCTGGGGTTCTTGCCCCGTGTCCTATGTCCTGCTCTGTCCTTCCTCAGATAGTCTCACTCCTATTGGCTATCTACTTGCATTCTACAGTCGCACATCAAGCAAGTTGTGTTGATAGCAATTAATTTATTAGCAAATTACCTTTGATTGGTAAAACAACAAATATTTTATAATGTTTCAAAAAAGATTTTCAAAATACAAGCTGAAACTAAACTCCTCCACAGTTAGATACACGTGAGCTATTGTAAAAAGCAGGACATTATTCTACTAACCTACTAACAGGCTAACATCTCGCCAGTCTGTGTGATCACTTTGGCTTCTTTGTCACAGATGATGGGGCGAGGAGAAATACATTTTTGATAGCTACACTTCTACAAAATAAGAAAAAAACGCCACTGTCTTATTTGTTTCTGTCTTGCATGCTTTTATTTCATAAAGCAACTGTTGCACCAGCAGTGCATTCACAGATAGCCACCCAAAACAACACAGAAGCAGCAATGCACTTGAATGTTGTTTCCAACCGAAAATGTCAAAACATCAAACAGAATTATATCATGGTACACATATCATATACTGTACATGCGGTTGAATTCTGACATAGTAGCAACTAGATTGAGAACACAGAACTGTTGCTTTTTTTAAAATAGTCCAAGGAGCAGTATAACGAATTTTCCACCTGCTTGTTTGCTGTCGGCACCCAATTTGGAGGGTTTATGACCATCTTATTCCCACGTCCTCTACCCGCATAGAATGTAAACCCACTATCGTACATAAATTATAAATGTTGCCAGGTGGTTTCCAGGTTCACAGTTGTCATAGAAACGAGTGCATAGACATAGGCCATGGTTCTCTCCTAGCCACTGTGTGTTGCAGTGTAGCAGATTGGAGGGAGTAAATGATTGTCAGTTGCATGGGATAAAAGCGTTTGCTAAATGGAATATTAATATAGCTGCCTCTATAAAAGTAGCACATGCTTATAAGGCAGTGGTTTATATTTGTGTTTCACAAGGAGGGCTACTAAAGTATCTTTCTGTGTCAATTTGATTGCACTATATTTTTAGTCTCTGAAGGGCTCTGGCCAAAGCCACTATGTGGAGAAATGTATTTACATAATAGGATGTGATTTAGGTGAGCAGATATTATGTAATGACTTCCCAATGCCACTCATAGTACCAATGACAACGTTTTTCTTTTAAAGTGCACACATTTTGGCCACGGTGTAATCAAAAATCGTGGACACTAGGGAATAGGATAGGAGTTTTCATCATGAATCTTGTTCTCGAGGCAGATATGAATAGTTGACTCAATGACGCGTACGGAGCTTACATTCCAACTTTGAAGTCACTCAATTGAAGTTTAAATTTAGCCCCAGAATAGTGCCGTAGCCTAAATCATTGCCTCGTACTACAGCTGCGGCATTGTGGTCAGGTGTTTGAATCCGGGTTGCGACATTCCTTCAGTGCTCTGGTGTCCAGCCAAAGGCACCAGAGACTGGCTCAGCACCTCCTGGGGTGGATGACAGGGCTGACTTGTCTCCTCGCACTCTAGGGACTACTTCTGGTTGGTCGTGTGCTTGCAAGCTCAGCTATGGTTACTGATAGCCAGAGAATGTTTCTCAAGTGCATGTTTCTCAAGTGCATGTTTCTCAACTGCATGTTTCTCAACTGCATGTTTCTCAAGTGCATGTGTTTCAAATGCATGTACGTGTAAAAAATTCCTAATGAACCAACTAGTGGGATAAAGTAATGTGATAACAAGCATAAGGTTTTGGCATTTTAGGACGCAAGTCTTGAAAATCCACTCCATTACTTGTTGTGGAATTTTTGTGATCTCATAATGCCATAATCGTGAATTGAACATAAAAACAATACTCAAGTGCTGTAGTCATGTGTTACAAAGCTGATGTAACACCTGATCCCAGATATGTTGTCATTTCTTACTCCACTGATGTAACACATGATCCCAGGGCTGTCGTCATATATTAATCAACTGATATAACACCTGACCCAAGAGCTAAATTAATGTAGTAATCTGCTGAAATTACACCTGATCCCAGATCTGTAGTCATGTATGAATAAGCTGATGTAACACCTGATCACAGAGCTGTAGTCATGTATTACTCTGCTGCTGTAACACCTGATCCCAGAGCTGAAGTCATTTATTAATCAACTGATATAAAACCTGATCCCAGAGCTGTAGTAATTTATTACTCAATTGATATAACACCTGATCCCAAAGAGGAACTTATGTAGTTTTCAGCTGGTGTAACACCTGATCCCAGAGCTGTAGTCTTGTATTAATCAGCTGATATAATACCTGCTCCCAGAGCTGTATAAATGTTATAATCTGCTGATATAACACCTGATTGCAGAGCTGTAGTCATGTACTATATTAATCAACTGATTTAACACCTGATCCCAGCACTAAAGTCATGTAGTAATAAGCTTGATGTAAAACCTGATCCCAGAGCAATAGTCATGTAGTAATCAGCTTGATGTAACACCTGATACCAGAGCTGTAGTCATTTATTACTCAGCTGTAGTCAAGAATTACTCTGCTGATATAACACATGATCCCAGAGCTTTAGTCATTTATTACTCAACTGATATAACACCTAATTCCAGAGCTGTAGCAATTTATTACTCTGATGTAACCCCTGATCCCAGAGCTGTAGTCATTTATTACTCAACTGAAGAAACACCTGATCCAAGAGCTGATGTATTATTATTACTCAACTGATGTGACACCAAATCCCAGAGCTGAAATCATGTAGTAATCCGTTGATGTAACACCTGATCCCAGAGCTGTAGTCATGTATGAATCAGCTGATGTGACACCTGATCCTAGAGCTGTA
>JACXGM010030285.1:0-13352 GCA_016801145.1 Umbra pygmaea
GTGGTGGGGTGGTTGTGACTTGGGTGGGCCGTGTCCGGCCGCACTCTCCGGTACAGTAGGTGGCGGTATATGCACCATTACGTCGGTCGCGATCTGCCAGATACCAAAGAAAAAGAAGAAGAAGAGAGGTGTTGGTCAGTGAATATCTGTTCACTGTGTGGGAAGGCTGTCCGGGAGTTACTATGAAAATGTAAGTTGTGAAAAGAGTGTTGTTGAAGTTTGGAAGTTTATTCGCACACTCTTTAGTTTTATGTTAGCTGTCAGTGTTTATGCCACTTTGAGAGCATAGTAAACTATATAAGTATACTCGTTGTGCACTCACTTCAACTGTTCGCTTGCAAATGCAATATATTTCCCGGATTGTCTATTAAAAACAGGCAACAACCATATACTGCCTGCTCTGGTCTCCCTCTCTCTTCTACACCACACCTAACCATGACAATCTTTAACATTAAAGCTAATCCCGCCCCCTACAAAAAAGTTTTGGTAATTGGTTAGTAGTGAACTCCCTTACCAGGTAAGTTAGTTTTAACTGTGAACTTCCCAAAATGGATGAATCAAGCTGAGTAATTTTACTCTGTACTCTACCCACCATTGAAAATATCATGTGTTTAAGTAGACCACCACCTAAGTGAGGGAGACAGCAGCTTGCGGATACAGCAGTAGCTACCAGCAGTCAGGTGCAAGCAGCAGCCTTTTCTACATTATGTTTACTATTTAAAAATAGTTTATATTTTTGGTATTTCTGTTAGCCAATTAAAGGAACACACCAATGTTTTTTTAAATAGGGTTATTCACCGTCTCCCCTAAATGTAGATAGGTTGGCAAACTTATTTATGTCTCAGTGCATGAATTGTCTTAGACCGGCAGCCCCGCCGCTTAGCTTAGCTTAGCATAGTGAATGGAATCATATGTTAGGTTAACATGTTGTGAGTAAAAGTGACCCAACAGCTACAAAAACAAAACCTAGTTACTTCTTGTGGCCTGCATATTCAAAACAAGTACAAATAGAGATTAATACTAGGCAATTTCCTAGGCAGATATTGACTTGGGACTATATGCCATATCACGCTAACCCTAAACCCAAGAAACAGTGCTTCCGCTGTGCTTCGCCACAATAGTCCCAAGTTAATATCTGCCTAGGAAATCACCTAGTATTAATCTTCATTGCTATTTGTACTTGTTGTGAATATGCAGGACACAAGATGAAATTAGGTTTTGTTTTTGTAGTTAGGTCACTTTTACTCATGACATGCTAACCAGCAACATAGTATTCCATTCACTATGCTAAGCTAGCGGCGGTGCTGCCACCAGACTAAGACAATGCATGCACTGACACAAAAGTATGTTTGCCCACAAATCTACATCTAGGGGAGACGGTGAAAAATACTATTTAAAAAACGGTGGCGTGTTCCTTTAAGATTAAGTTCCTAATGTAGATAGAACAGAAAAGTAGCTGTGGCTTGTAAATATTAATATTTTTAAAGTGAAGAAGAAATAATGCTGAAGACAAATGGACACCAATCTATATAAGCACAACATAGCTTTAAATAATAAATGTTCTGTTCTGCCTATGAAAGCAGCCACAGGTGAAGCTGGGAATAAGGAGACAGAAAAAGAGTTGGAGGCTGCTGTGATGGTGGTGGTAGAGACCAGGGCAGAGACTGACAGGTGCAGCAATGCAACTATACAATAGCAGAGTTCAGCAACTCCGGTCCTGGAGGGCCGAAACACTTCAGATTTTTGGTTTCTCTTTCTAATAAGGGACTGGTTTATACCTGGGAAAGCAGGTGATTGCAATGAATTTATAGGTAAAATAAAAAATCTGAAGTGTTTCGACCCTCCAGGACCGGAGTTGCCTACCCCTGCACTAAAGAGTATAAGTTAACAGGGTTATTATATGCAAGTTAGTTACTTGATTAGTTAAAGATTTTGATCTTTGATAATTAACTGATTATTGTTCTTTTGCAAAACCAAAAAGCAGATGCAGAAACAGAGTGCCATGTGAAAAGAGAAACAGAAAGAGAGAACATTTTAGGATGAACTTTTGTGTGTAACAAAGCACTGCATAGTGTAGGGAAACATCCTAAACAGCTCTGGAAAAAAAAGAGACCAATGCAAACACATTTCTCTGGTTTATCTTTTGATAGGTATGTGTTTGGGTAAAATTATTTTTTGTTTTATTCCAAAAAACTACTGACAACCTTTCTACCAAATTCTAAATAATAATATTGTTATTCAGAGCATTTATTTGCAGAAAATGACAACTGGTCAAAATAACAAAAAGAGATGCAGTGTTGACAGACCTCGAACAATGCAGAGAAAATATGTTCATATTCATTTTAAACCATATACCAATGTGTTAGGAAGAGTTCAGAAATCAATATTTGGTGGAATAATAATAATTGTATAATAATAATAATTTGCTTTTGTGTGTCTTGGCATGCTCTCCACCAGTCTTTCACATTGATGTTGAGTGATATTATGCCACTCCTGGAGCAAAGATTCAAGCAGCTCAGCTTTGTTTGATGGCTTGTGACCATCCATCTTCCTCTTGATCGCAATCCTGAGGTTTTTAATAAGGTTTATTAAGGAAAAGTTGCAGTGATTGAGTGATTGAATGCATCCACAATTTCATTTTTATCTCTAACAGACAGTGTCCAGCGCTAACTGTTTTGGTAATAAGGGTGGAAGAACTGTTCTTCAGGGATTTAACTAATTTCCTAAATGTATTAGGGTTCACATAGCAATCAGATTGATTATTTACATACCATTCAGATTTTTCTCAGATGTTTAAATATCTGCCAGTCAGATTTTGTTGCAGTTTGTCTAGCTTTAGCCATTGTTTGTATTGTGCATAGCCTCAGATATATCACGAGTGAACCAGGGGATTGAGCTATATTTTACTCTAATTGTTATATACCGCTCCAAAGAATTAATGCAGTGGTCCTCAAACCCTTCCATGGAGGGCCTAGTGTATGCAGGTATTTGCTTTTACCTTGTACAAGCCTGATGGAGTAGCTCACTTATTGGTTAGGATCTCCCCTCACCTGGTAGTCTAGGTCCTAATTATGCTCTAATTGAAGGGAAAGACCAAAAACCAGCATACACAAGGCCCTCCATGGAAGGATTTGAGGACCACTGAATAAATGGAACATGCAATCATCACAATATAGCACCAAGTCAATTGAACTTCAGGGATATCAATCTGTCCAGTTAGGAAGCAACTGTGAATCAATGTCACCTGTTTTTGGTGCAAATGAAATTGACAACAGGTGCACTGGAGAGGTAACTGCTATTCAGGCAGAATGATATGAAGACAGTGCCAGAGGTGGTAAAAGTTTTGGGAAGTCCCTACTTAAGACCAAAATGATCAGGTAAAGGGAGTTAATATCGTAACAGTTACCTATGAAAGAAATAGAAAATAAAGAAAATAAAGAAAAATAAATTAAAGAAAATATCAATCATGGCTTTGGTAAGATATGAACGCCCTTTACCTGATCATTTTGGTCTTAAGTAGGGACTTCCTATAACTTGTGAACTCAGAGTACTTCAGAAAACTCCTTTTACTCAGTACTTTTTACCACTTCTGAGTCACACTAGCCTAGCTGAGGATGTCTTAAGTAGAGGAACTACTATTTCATGAAGGGTACCAAATGTATTGCATTGACTGTAAAGGAGGAATAGGACAGGTGCATACTCTCTGGTTCCAATACATACATGTACAGTACATCACTAAGGACTGTAAGTGCTACAGTATGCTGACCTAAATCTAACTCTGTGCTTGTGACCAAGTCACAGTAGTTGTATGTACATCGTTTCTACAGATTGAAACTGGTATCTGATTATACGGGGCTTTTATGAACCAGCACAAAGAGACATTGTGGGCTGGAGTTGAATGCTCAGGGATGTATTATGCTGGCTGTTGAACTGGTGGGACTGTACTGATATATTTGACCACCAGAGGGAGTAAAGACCTGTCAGAAATGTTACAGGATGCTGTAGGCATAGACGTGCTGCAAGGATATTACTGAGGGAAAAACACTTGTTTCAACATGGATATTGCCATTGCAGACATCCAGAATTTTTTCGTTTTTCCAAATAGTTGGACTTACTTCAATGGCCGATTCCTCCTGATAAAGTGGCAACTCTTGGTTATCAACAATCTTGGTCTTTTACATGGAAATGCACGCTGCACATGAACAAATACTACAACGGCATAACTGAACCAATGAGACCTCTGTGGTTTTAGATCATGTTATTGCCTATTGCTCACCATCCATCATTTGTGGTTACATGAATTACTGATTGCAAATTAGAGGTTAAAACCACTGGCTAATAGATGTATGCTTGGTAAACATATTATGTTATTAGTGAAATAATGATACAGTGAACTAGATTAGGTTCAGCTGTAACAGGCCTGCCCAGCTCAAAGAATGTTAGAGGATGAACCCCTATGTCATATTATTTAGTCTGAGGCAAGAACATGACCATTTAAGACATCTGCCATTTAAATCCAGGATTGGCTTCTTATTCCGCAATAAAGCCTCCTTCTAGCCTGGAAAAATCCAGACCCAAATCCGGAGGATATAAGGGTCTGGCATCGAGTAATGAAAATGACCCAACTCGAGGGGCGGCACCAAGCATGCATTTGAAAATCTCACCTTACGCAATTGGATAACACTACGACCTATCACCAGTGTTTTTTTTCGCTAAGCCCCTATGGCGGAGCTAACTGGTAGATTAAACTCTTGCTGTATCAGGTCGGCCAAACAGCAAAAACGTCCTTTTTAAAATGGAACGATTCTAGCGCTGTCTTCTGTTCCTCTTTTAGACAAAATTTAGTCTAACTCATTCATTGTAGTGGCCAAAGCCATTTTAAACAACTGGTGTTCATCCACAGCGATCTTACAATGTTTACTAATGACTTTGAGGTCGCAGCGCTGTCGTCATCTGTTTAACACGCCTCTGGCACGCCTATATCAGATACACCAATGTGATTGGTGCAGCTCGGCTACATGGGCATAGTTAATGAGCAGAATTACTCTGTGCCAGAGTAACTTCCTGAGCAAATTCAAATTGTGCTCTCGCGAGAACTCTGGATTTCCAGGGTAGCCTCCTTCACTCTTCCAGCCAAAATTGCCCTTGTTAAAATGACCATCCTCCCGATTCTAGACTTCATTGATGTAATTTACAGATCTGCCTCAAACTCTCTCCTCAGAAATCTAGATGTTGTATACCACAGCGCCATCTGTTTTGTCACCAATGCTCCATACAACCACCACGGCAACCTGTATATACTAATCAGATGGCCTTCACTACACACCCAGCGACAAACACACTGGTATCATTTTATTTACAAGTGTCTACTTGGCAAAACCGTACTTTACCTAAGATCTTTAATCTCCAAAGCAACACCCTCTCTTAATCTGCGTTCAAGCATGTATATCTCTCTGCCACAAAAGCCTGCACCTCCTTCAGCCGCCTGTCCTTCCAGTTCTCCGCTGCTAATGATTGGAACATACTGCAAAAATCATTGGAACTTGAAACCACTGTCCCTCTAATAACCTTTAAAGTACTACAATCAAATCTACTGTCACATCGTTGTACATGTTGACTCCACCCGCTCTTTCAGTCCGTTAACCTGCTTTTTGCACACTCTCACCGCACAGCTGTCTTTGTGTGTTTTGCACACTCCCTCTCCCACAGGCTTGGTCATAATGCCACCTACTCTATTGTTATTTCTGCACTGCCACTTTATATTCCGATAAATCTACCTCTAGCTCAGACCCTAGTTTTTCAACTAACTGTATAGTATACTGCCACGCTACTGTCTCTACCAAATAGCTCCAATGCTGTTATTTGTTGCACTACCTGTACAAATTCTTGTTTAATCTGAAGTTCTGCACACTGTATTCCTGTTTTTATTATTTTACTCTGTACTTTTTCTTGTAATGTATGTGTAACTTTTATGACTTCTGCACCTTAACGCTTTTATCTTGGCCAGATCGCCGTTTCAAATGAGAATCTGTTCTCAACCTGCTTACTTGGTTAAATAAAGGTTAAATATAATTTATTAAAAGTAAATGTAGTCAGGTAGGAACTTGATCATTTCCCATTAGGATGACTTCAAAATGTTCATCAGAAAAGACCAGCGAATAAGGTTTAATTTTGCACCAAGTTTACCAGGTGAAGTTAAAAGTCTAGGCTAGTGGGAGGGAGAATGCTATAAAATGGTCCCCCTTATAGCAACTAAAAAGCCAAACACAGACACCTGTCTGTGTTTGGGAACAGGTTTCACAGCACTTGCAAACTCAAAACAACAAAATGTCTGGTCTTACACAGTGTCTGGCCCTGATACTGGTCTGCCTGTCATTGAGCAGAACTATGTAAAAAGACACCTGCATGGATGCCAATGTAGTCTAAACAAGGACAAACGATACCGTACAATGCTGCAGACAATGTGTAAAAATGTTAACAATAATTTGTCATACTGATTTAGGTCAAAGTTCCCAGTTCATCAACAATCACAGTACATATATATGATTGTACATAAATATGTTCCTGTTTAGTTTTGTCATTTGTCGAAATAGTTAATATCATAATATTAGATTAGAATGCAATTACTTATGCTCCTGATCAATTAAAGCTACACTGCCAAGATAAATACAACAATAAAATGTGCAGAGGATATCTATTATGTTACAACACTATTGCATAAGCCCAAAGCATTTCATGTCCTAAGACAAAAGAAAAAATGGTATTCAAACTCATAAAAATAGTAATAAAAAAACTGTAATCTGTAACAAAATGTCATTTGTCTTTCTTTTTTCCCGCTATTTTCTTCTTCTCCCAATTCGCATTGTCTTGTGATGGTATAGGAACGTCTCTAGAGATGACTGAACCAACACACTATAACCCAACAAGTATTTCTAAATCTAGTTTTAAAATAATTTACTATTCCAGCTCAGTAGATTTATGATAGCTACAGTATGAACACAAGCTAGGTAAATCTTCAGATGTTAGCCTTGAATGTCACGACTTCTTTGATAAATGATTTGTGGGTGTCAAAAGTATGTGATGGCATACGTAAGTGTATGCGTACATATGTGTGACTGGGGAGGCACGCTGTACTGCAGAAGTCTCCTTGGCGCCCTGCCTACAGTGACTTGGCAGATGTGAGGCGAGCTGCAGAACAGCTGCTCTACTCTAAATTGGTCCACCCGCCCACCCTTCCTCCTCTTCTCATCCTCCTCTCTGCCTTTGACTTCCTGTGGGGTACAATGTCAGCCACGCTGGAGTAATCATTCATTACCTTCAGGCTCATCGAACAGGCATCCCTCTACCTCACAGCGTCACCATCTCTTTCTTCACACAGGTCCTCATCCCTCTATCAATCATCTCATTCTACAGACAATTTTTAAAACTGTTCAAGTATGTGGCCTTAATATAATAGGCCATGTACCTATCAGATTCCCCACCCGGTACAACCAGAAGAGGACTGGCCACCGCTTTTAGTTTCAACTACTAGGTTTTTTTTCCTAGCCACGGTGCGTCACTTGTTGTTGCTGCTGTATATAGGGCTTTATAATATACATTTAATTGATTTATTGAAGTATATGTCTCTGTCTGTGTTTGAGGGATTGTGGATGAGCCTCTGTAGGAGTGGTAAACCAATGTATCTGTACAATATGTTTTACAACTAGACAGGATGGGGAGTATTCAAAGGGCTGGTGATTGTTTATAGTTGTTAGTAATGGGGTTACTGTATATGTAGGGATCCATTTTGTTTTTGCCATATTTGTCAGAATTATTTTGGGCAATTTAGATTTTAGCCCAAATCAGAATTACCTGCATTAAAATTCCAGTATTTTTATCATAGCTTCTTCTCAATATAAAAAAGCACACTGTAGTAAGCTATTTTGTTTTCAGCATTTTTATTTCCATGACAGATCTTAACTTGATCATGTTTCTGTTTCTTATCAGTATATTTGGAAATTAAATCTCAAGCAATTGTAATATTGAATCTCAAACTAGATTTGAACATTACAGGTACAAGTCGACTGGGGCTTTATTTAGCAATTTAAAGAATAATGTGATGATTTGGTGGATTTTAAAAAGTATTTGTAATGTTGAAGCTAAAAAGTGTGGACCGGGTGGAGTAACAGGGTGGAGTGGGTGGAGTATGTGGAATTACAGTGTGGAGTGTGTGGAGGAACTGGGTGAAGTGGCCGGAGTGTGTGGAATTACAGGGTGGAGTGGGTGGAGGAACTGGGTGGAGTGGGTGGAGTAACTAGGTGGAGTGTTGGAGAGTGTGGAATTAATGGGTGGAGTTGTAGGAATGGGTGGAGGAACTGAGTGGAGTGGGTGGGGTATGTGGAATTACTGGTTGAGTGGTAGGAGTGGGTGGAGTAACAGCAAGGAGTCTGTGAAGTAACAGGGTGGAATGACTAGAATAACTGGTTGGAGATGGTGGAGTAACGGTTTGGAGTGGGTGAAGTGGGTGGAGTAACTAGGTAAAGTGGTTGGAGTCGGTGGATTGAGTGGGTGAAGCAACTGTGTGGAATGGATGAAGTGAGTGAAGTGGGTGGAGTAACTCAGTAGAGTGTGTGGAAGAACTAGGTGGAGTTGGTGAAGTAAATGAGTGGAGTGTGTGGAATAACTGGGTGTAGTGTGTGGAATAACTGGGTGGAGTGTGTGAAGTGGGTGGAGTAACTTGGTGGAGTGCTTCACAAAAAGCCCCAGTAAATAAAATATAGAACTATGAGAATAAATCACTCAGTCAATCAAACTTTATTTATAGAGGTCATACTGTATACAGTTGGCACTGTAGAAACATCCCTTTTCCAAAACTCATATGATTTTATATTATTTTCCAATAGCACCTAGTTCAGGTGTTATACTCTATCTCCCAGGGCAGAGGTATACAGATTGGCCCCAAACCTGGGATGGAAGTACTTCTTTTCTTCATACCAGAGCAGTGGAATTGCTTAGTCAGGTCCTAGTCATAACCTCATTACACGAACCAGTGGGCTGTTCTAATACCATGTCGTAGAGTGTCACTGCAGACTGATAGTGCTGGTGTAGATTAAGATGTGGCCTTGATTCCCTGGAGGTCTGTGAAGTTGTTTAAATATTGTAGCACATAGCCCTGACCTCCTTCATGGTGGCTATCCTCCTGGAGTAAAGTAATCTTTAGTGTGCAATGCTGCATTTGCTATAATATGGTATATATTATACTGTATCACTGTTATTGGAAAGTGTACTGTGTCCATGAGAAGTAGGTCAAAATAATGCCTTTTAGGTACAGTCTATTTGATCTTATTACATACACAGTTTGGTACTTGTAAGTAAAAACAAACACACAGCTCTCAGCGTGTGTTGTTGTGTGATGGATGGCCATTAGTTGTCCTGACATAGATCGCAGTCAGCTTGTCTTTACATTGATCATAGGTAAGAGCACTGATTATATTTAGCTTTGTATGTGTTGCCGGCAATATGCTTAGACAGTGTATTAGATACACTTGTTACTTTATAAATAATATTCCGGCAAAAAATAAAAAATGAATCTATCAACACTAAATATGTGCAGGCTGCGTATATAGTAGACAACAGCCATGTTTGCAGTGCAGGCAGCGTGAACAGCCTAAATTGAGGGGGAATATGCAGGGGCCTGACAAAGTCTGTCACTTTTAATTTGTCTTTGATACATCAACTACTGCGTTTTTAATATCCCCAGATATCGCTGGAAGATTGAGATGTTAGAGAGCGGACCGGACTCAGCCCTGAGGTAACAGCACTCTGCAGTAGAAGAGTTTGTCTTGTCTTTGTATTGATTATGGAGATTTATCTGTGGGCCAGCGAGGTGTCAGCTAACCAGGTGTATTAGCAACTAATGGTGCTGAACCACTGCTGGCCCCAGGAAGCAATTAACAAACAACAAGCACATTGATTTTAACCAGTCTTTGTCTACTGGCTGTTTCCTGTCCTCTTTCTATTCTCACTCTCCTCTATACTCTCTTTCCTCTCCCATCTATTTCTTTAAAAATAGATGTTTGCCACTATTGCCAAAATAATATATTGCATAAGTATTACAAGCTATTACATGACTACGCTACTGTAACAACAAAGTCTATATTAACAAAATCTAATTCAGATGGAAAACAATTTCAAGGAAAAGAAATGAGTAAAAACTAGACAATATTCTACAAGGAATAGGTGTTGGACATAGTGGGCGCAGATGGCTCAGTGGGTAGGGAGTCAGACTTGTAGTCAGAAGGTTGCCAGTTCGATTCCCGACTGAGCCAAATGTCGTTGTGTCCTTGGGCAAGACACTTGACCCTAATTGCTTCCAGGTCGTTGCTGTAAATAAGAAATTGTTCTTAGTCAACTTACCTGGTTAAATAAATGTTAAATTAAATTAAAATTAAATAGTTGGAGCTAATGGATCTTGGATATTTTGACATGCCACAACATAGTCTATAGCAAGATTCAAGCCTGCCATCTGTAGTATCGCTCTCTTCTCATCTCCCTGTGATACAACGATTAACTTAAATTTCCTTTTCTCAGCTCTGTAATATAAACTATTATACATGCTTCTGTTACTTCTGCAGGTTACTACATATTCTTTGAAATATTACCTCTTGTTCTGTTTTGATTTCCTAAATGTTAGTGGCAGTCCTGCCAGCCCCCACCAAGAGGCGCTGTCGTTCAACCCCAGGCCTTCTGGTGGATCCCACTTGAACCTTTCTAGCCTGTAGCAGACCAGCGAGCGTCAGCTGCTCTCTTTGCTGCCAGAACCTAAAAAGTTACCCGAGGTGACCAGATCTGCTGAGCTTTCCCTTTTTTAAACCGCTGCAGTACGTTTCCACCCAAACTCTCCTTCTCCACGGTTTAAGTCTCTCTGCTTTTATCGCTCTCATTTATTCTCTCACTGTTGAAGGCAAACCATCGCAATGATCTGAGGCCCAGTAAAAATCCCTCTAATTCAGTTATTTCCACATTTCAAAATAAAAGTGTTTAAAATGGTGTTATCATAATTATGAGGTGGTAAGCAGTAGTGTCGTCAGCTGAACATGTTGAATCCTACAGGTAACAAAGGTGACAAACAAAACAATGCCGATTACGCTCGAAAAGTGTTAGTGATTTTTAAAAATAATTTTAAATATGTTCATGTCTAAGAACTTTTTGGGATTAAGTGGGTTAGTTTATAAAACTGGCTTAAACAAACTTTGATTAGGAAGGAATAAGGGGATGTTTGCCAGTTTGCAAAAATTGTCCAACTGTAATATTGCTCTAAACTTTACCAAACACAACCAAGAGATGTGGCAGCTGCCATGAGAGCAATAAGGTTTAATAACAATGACCTTTATTTGCTTCATACAGTACATTTACAAATACACACATTCTGGGTTTGTGTAATGCAGTAGCTAGTGGAACACAGAGACAAAATACATAAAAGTCTATGCAAAGTTCACAAACAATGACAATCATAGGCATGTAATGGCATGTTAAGAATATATAATCAGATATTATATTTATAACTCCAGGAAACAAATGCACCAATCAGGTGTAAGAGATATGAACATTACCAAGGCATAAAATATGCCCAGTAGCACAGTAGGGTCCATTATGAGAAAATGTGGAGAATTTAGCACAACTGTCTGATTTCACTAGCTCAAGCCTAACACAGCACTTCAGGGTCTGGAAAGCTTGTAAAGATGGAGAGCAAAATATAGAAATAAAAAAGAATCCTGGAATTTGCAGACAGAGCAGAAAGATGAAATTCTCTAATGGTGTTAATACAAGCTTGGGCAGTTTTACTAAGGAGACAGTGTTAAAATTTATGTCCAGATGTGCAAAGCTGGTTGAGAGTTATCTAAATAAACTCATGGCTGTATTGCAGTCAACGGTGCCCCTTTTAAATATTGTCCAAGTGAGGTGAATACTTATGCAATCAATTATGGTCTTGCATTTGTAATACATACATAAAATGTGTACATTTAATTTTTAACTTCAAAATGGTCAATCTTTCACTTTACATGGCATTACTTGACATTATACCTAATCATCCAAGCAATTTGATTCTTAACACACTGATTGTATAAAGCTACAGTAGGTAAAACTGTTAAATAAATAGAAATGTGAGAAACAGCGGTATAGTAGTGTGTACACGAAGCGAAGTGAAGATTTTTCTACACAGACTCAGCTAAATTTAATGGACACACCACAGTAAGAAACGTTAGCTAATTCAATGTATTGTTTTTCTTTCGAAATATTTATATATTATGTAAATTCTCAAAGTTAGATTAGCTAGTTAGATGACTGAATGTAACCTAGCCAACATTAGCGTAGTGGTTCTTTAGCCAGGTTAGTCCAAAGGTTGTCAGCCTGCCTCTAGCTCGAAGCAAACCTAGTATATGAGTAAATCACTGAATATGCGCCCAGCACGTGATTTAAAGCTTTGTGTACAGGACAAATTTGATCGACATTATGAAGCTGGTGGGCCAAGCATTTAGAGGAGGCAGAAGCCATCCAGGGGTATCGTCACAGTGCTGAGGGCAAGAACGTGCCAGGGGACAAAACACAACTACCCGGTCGACACTGCACATGTAGAGACTACAGGCAGACAGACAGGAGTACACTCAGGTATATCTGCAACAGTCACCCTAATAACCTCTATTTTAATCATGCCAAACAATTTCACTATTTACTTTAGCATCTTATGTTGACTCATTTCATACCTATCATTTGCTATACAATCAGGCCCCGATTTTAGGAATGTCTCTTGAAGAATCCCACACTCTACTGTATGAGAAGCCGCCTAGGCCAAAATTGAATACTTCACTTGCACATACATATATACTGGTACCAGGGGCGTCGGACTGGGGGTAAAACCAATACTGATTACCAGGGCCCAAGGGGAGAGAGGGCCCTTGAAAAGTCTGGAATATATTTAATATATATATAACATGGGGGCCCATCAGAACTGCCTATGCATAGGGCCCAGTATCTTGTGCTACACCCCTGACTGGTACTATACACTTGCACATACATATATACTTCACTTGCACATACATATATACTTGTATAAAGCACTTGCACATACATATATACTTCACTTGCACATACATATATACGTACAAAGCACTTGCACATACATATATACTTCACTCGCATACGCATATATTCTTCACTTGCACATACATATATACTCCACTCGCATATACATATATACTTCCCTCGCATATACATATATACTTCCCTCGCATATATATACTTCCCTCGCATATACATACATACTTCACTTGCACATACACATATATTTCACTCGCATATACATACATACTTCA
>JACXGM010030286.1:0-13553 GCA_016801145.1 Umbra pygmaea
ACACACACACACACACACACACACACACACACACACACACACACACACACACACACACACACACACACACACACACACACACATATACGCACCCTGCTGAATCTTTCACAGCTGACCTCACATACACATTTCAGCCACCTGTCTGTTCTGTATGAAGACCTCAGACTAAACACCAGTGTGGAATGAATTGTTCCACAAGGCAAGGACTCATCACACGAACGCCACATAGTCAGACTGTGTGAACTGAAGATGTGATGAAAAACTAGTGTAAACTAGACTAGATAGGTTTGGCTTTATCTTGGCTGGTTTCCGTGGCAAATGAGAATCAGTCCTCAATCGGGCCACCTGGTAAAATAAAATAAATAAAATGTTAAAACACTGTGAGACAGTGATGTCAATGACTTGTACATTAGGGGCGATGGACACATGGCAGTGTTAAAGATTTGATCACGTCAAGCCTTGTTTATGTGGTTTGTTCCATGGTATTTTTAATCGGTTTACTATGGGTTTCTTACATAAAGGGGTCAGGATACTTGGGGGTCCAAAAAGCGGAAGAGGATTGTGGAGGTAGGGGTAATAGTGGGATATCAGACACTCTAGGAGATTAACCTAATTCCTACCAAATAATATACAATGTGTAAACACCTTTTTAACATGACAACAACAAACCAAATATAATCTGAAAACAACTGTAGACTAATCCCTAAACCCCTCTTAATATTCTCTCTGACAAAATGGACATTCCGTATCCTCACACATTGATTCTCCAAACATATGGTCTCGGCACCAAATGCTTTACTCCAAACACACTGTCGCCAAAATACATTTCTGTATGCAAGTTAATTTATATCCATCAGACACTATTTATATCCATCAGACACTATTTATATCCATCAGACACTATTTATATCCAGTAGACACTATGTTTATCCAGTAGACACTATTTATATCCAGTAGACACTATTTATATCCAGTAGACACAATTTATATCCAGTAGACACTATTTATATCCAGTAGACACTATTTATATCCAGTAGGCACTATTTATATCCAGTAGACACTAATAATATCCAGTAGACACTATTTATATCCAGTAGACACTATTTGTATCCAGTAGACACTATTTATATACAGTAGAAACTATTTATATCCAGTAGACACTATTTATATCCAGTAGACACTATTTATATCCAGTAGGCACTATTTATATCCAGTAGACACTATTTATATCCAGTAGGCACTATTTATATCCAGTAGACACTATTTATATCCAGTAGACACTATTTATATCCAGCAGACACTGAATATTGTTTTCTGGTGATGATCTCCCAAGGCATGTACGACAACCATCTCCAATTTAAGTTTGGAGATTGACTTGGCCAGTCAACCTTTTTCTAGTTTTTGGCCCTAAATATTTGCTGGTTGTCATAAGTGTGTGTTTGTATCATTCTGTTTCGAGGACCACAGTCCAATGAGTTTGGAGGCATTTGCTTGTATAGTAGCATATTAGCTTCTTTACACGTTGCTGTCAGCAATTATATCACCAATAGAGACACTGAGTCAGTTTCAGTGGCTGTCATACAGACCCTTGAAAAACTGAAAGAAAAGAAAAAACAGAAATGTTCACTGTCCAGATAATTACTGAGGGCACTGCATGTACACACATACCTTGATCTGTTCAAAGCACAAACCGAAAACATAGGTATACACAAATAGATTTAACACTGCTTGCCAATGTTTTACTTCCTACTGTCTATTCCTATTTAAACTACACTCATCAAAATATACAACATGGAAGGGTATTTAAAGGAAATTTAATGAAGAAATAAGATATAGAGAAATAGGAGAACAATAAGATATAGAGAAATAGGAATTTAGAAAGACAGTAGAAAGAAATACATTTCTGTGTAATGTTTTTTTTTGTCCATAGTTAATTATTTAAACATTTCAAACATCTTCCATCTCTAATACATTTATGTTACTATTGTTTGTTTTTTCATGTTCATTTCAATGTGCCAATGTTAACGTGTTTCCCATGGTAATAAAACCTGTTTGAACAGAATTCAAATAAGGATGGAGGCACACGGAAATGTTCCATTTATGTTTTAGTATTGCTAACGGTGTTGAAGCTGAATCTACTATAATGACCACAATGCATCATTCTATAGCTCATTCTTTAATAATTAACCCCATTTCCGCTATGAGTCGATGATAATCGATGATGTCAGACCTGCACACCCACACTAGATTGCTGTGTAAACTCAATGAGTCATTTCTAGTAGTTTTGGACCCATGTACTCCCTCCCCCCACTACCCTGAGTTTACACAATGAAACACATACACACAGTACTCTGTCACTTCCTGGTTAGCAGGTGCTTAGGCCACAATAGTTTTTCCTTTTCTCTATTTAATTATTTCCTTCTATTTCTTTCCCTTTCTTCATTTGACTCTCTCGTTCCATCTCGCTTCTCAAATCTTGGGGCCTATTTTAATGATCTAAGCGCATAGCTTGAAGCACATGGCACAAGTACACTTTGGGCATGTCCAAATCCACTTTTGCTAGTTTGACGGTGGAAAAAATTGTCCATGTGCTGGGCGCATGGTGACTTCATTAATTCATGGGTGTGTTTTGGGCATAACATGCAATAAAACAATCAGAGTGTCATCTAACAATGACATGCAGCACTATTGACTTTAGACCAGGTTTTTGTTGGTCAATGGCGCAATCACGTTCCGATGCCTTAAGATAGTAATACACCTAGGATTATCCTGAACACACCTACCTGTAAAACCAGCACGCCCATGGGCGCAAAGCTGGGCGCAGGTGCATTTGCTATTTAAACGATGCGGGCGCTGGACAACTGCGTCGGTTTTAAGTTAGCAAAGACACATGTGTTCGGGCTTTGTGCTGTGTTGCGCCGGGTGTAAGATAGGGCCCATTGTCTCTTATCTTGTCGTTATTCTTAACCACTGGTGTCTTTCTTTCTCTCCCTCCCCCAACCGTCTCTCCTACTTCCCTCTGTCCATCTTCCACTCATCACTCAACAATTAATTATTGATGCTGTGATCTTTAACCCTTGTTCATGGAACAAGGGCAAATAGTAGCTCCTTGACAGAGGGAAAGACAGAGGTATGGGTAAGAAAAGGAGAGTGAGAAAGTGACCACAGATATATAAAACTATGAAGTTTAAAAACGCATTGCCTCCTAGGGCCTGGTCAGTGTGATCTTGTAATGGTCTGATCTGGATGACAAGATAGGTGACACCAATTTTCCTTTATGGTCCTTGTAGAATACACTCTTCTCCAGAGCAAATGATAATTAGTCCATTTGTCACAATGTAGTTGTAGAGAATGGAGAGAGGGAGACCAAAGGCAGGTAGAAGATGGTTGTTTGCAATGTTTATTGTATAGATTATCCAAGAAACATACATGAATAGCAGGTTGCAGAATACGCCTGAAGCGAGTGCACAATGGATATACTAACATAGCTTTACGTGCTCTTAAACTGTGACATGGACCTGATAGCTAAACATATAAGTAAAGAACGTATGCATTAACTTTCAAACTTCAGGGACTCACTTTTCACAACTGACATAATTATGTGTAGCCTTTCACACAACAACAAAGTATCACAGTGACATTATGACAATGAATCACGCCTTGGTCCTGTTCACCTGAACCTATATACAGACCGAATAACCCGGCTGCATGTAATAATTGAAAACACACACCTGCCATATGTTACTTAGATTACAAAAGGCTATGCTCTGGGTGAACCGAATGAAGGCGCCACACCTACACCATACATATACACAAATGGGAAGATAGACATGAGCTGGAGGAACTGACAACATATAATAGTATCTGCACACTGTGTACATACAGTAGGTATAGAAAAGAATCACCCCCTGTAAAACAATCACATGTTGTTGCTTTGCAGCCTGAAATAAGGACAAACAGTTTTCGTTTCATTCAGCTGTATTTACTTTTAACATCCAAGTGATAGATATAACACCTACATGTCAGAAAAAAATTAAATAATAAAAAAATGTAATCACTGAGTTGGAAAAAGGATCACCCCCTTGTTTCAGTATTTTGTTAAACCACCTTTTGCTATAATTACAGCGTTTAGTCTGTTGGAATATGTCTTTGCTAACTTTGCACATCTAGACGTTGCAATGTTTGACCACTCTTCTTTGCAGAACTGCTGAAGTTCAGTTAAATTTGATGGTCACCATTTGTGGACTGCTGTCTTCAAGTCATTCCACAGATTTTCAATGGGGTTTAAGTCTGGGCTCTGACTAGGCCATGCATGGACATTCAACTTTTCCTCCTTCAACCACTGTGTGGTCAGTTTTGTTGTGTTCTTTGGGTCATTGTCATGTTAGAAGGTAAATCTTCTTCCCATTGCCAACTTTCTGGCAGAGAGCAGCAGGTTTTCCTCAAGAATTTGACAGTATTTTGCCCCATCCATTTTTGCATCTATCCTGACAAGTCCTCCAGTCCCTGCTGCAGAGAAACAACCCCATACCATGATATTAACCACCTCCATGCTTTACTGTAGGAATGGTGTTATTTAGATGGTGACATATCGCTTGGCGTTGAGGCCATGAAATTCCATTTTAGTCTCATCTCACCATAACACATTTTTCCATGTGGCCTTAGAATCTTCAAGGTGTGTTTTGGCAAAGCTCAGTTGTTACTAGGGATGCTTATTTCTGATAATTTTCCTGACCGACAACCGGAACTCGTTAACCGATTATTAACCGTTAACTCATAAGATTATAAGATTCAATTGGCTTTAAATAAATAATTAAATTGATGAGTGTCTGTAACCCGTTAAATATACAAACATTTTTTTCACGGATTTGTTTTAATGTCTAAACAGCATACAGAACAGATCAAAAACAGCTACCGGGTGCACGAGCTTTGGGTATAAGTTCACTCGGGTGCAAAGTCCACACTAAACGATACGATGAAACTAGTTAGTTTCATACTAAAGCTGTGTCGATGTCTGGTTTCACCAAACTACACTGGCGTAAAGTCCACACCAACCAAAATATTGTCGCAGAAAATTTGTCGTAGACGTTTTCACTTTCTGTTTTCAATCAAAGGAAAGTAGCCTTGATGCCGTGTTTACCGAGTTGTCAAATTATAGAATGAAAACAGTCGGTGACAATCTGGAACAAGGTTGTTGCTTACAGGAGGCCTACTGCAAATAAGGGCTATATTTCATTAACACTAAACAAAATGTTGATAACGCTTGCTAGGCGTTATGTTACTAACTATACAATATCTGCCGAGCGCACCCATTTAATTGAAATTACCATTACGGTCCTCTCCGAAAATAAAGTGTGTGTTGTCAATCACTGTGTTGTTTTTAAGGTAACATTATTTTGTCGGCTATAATGCATCAGGTGCATGATAAATTATAGCCGATAAAATAATATAGCTATGCTTCCCAATAGTGTTATACGTTTCTGTACATGAAAAAATTAAAGCGCAAGTTAATATCACAGTCATCATAAATGTCCAAGGGTTGTCATTTTAAATGAAGAACGCGTTGCAGACGCATAACAGGCAGCAGGTATATTTTGCTCCTCATTACCTATATCTCCCCACCTTTCAAAACGAAGTGCCAGGCTCTGGTTGCGCGTGTCAATGCGCCACGTGATTTAACTAATATAGGCCATATATATACATAGAAAATATAAAAACTTCTTAATCGTTTAACTGATAGTATTAATCGGTCAAATGTTTTACTTTCGGTTAAACGGTCAATATGAGCATCCCTAGTTGTGACTGCATGTGGCCTTTCTTGAGGATTGGCTTTTTTCTTGCAACCCTCCCAAACCAATTACATCTGTGGAGAATTTGTGATATTGTTGTCACATGCACACAATGACCACTCTTTGTCATGAATTCCTGCAACTGCTTCAGAGTTGCTATAGACCTCTTGGAAAGCCTCTCTGACCGGTTTCCTCCTGGCTCTTTCATCCAGTTTGGATTGACGTCCTGACCCAGGGAGGGTCTACATTGTACCAAATACCTTCCACTTCTTAATAATGGACTTCACTGTGCTTCTAAGCACTGATAAAGCCTTTGAAATTGTTTTGTATCCATCTCCTGACTTGTGCCTGTCCACAACTTTATCCCGTAGATCTTTTGACAATGCCTTGCCACCCATAGTTGATTGTTGTCTTCAGTTGCACTACCAAGGACTGAAATGCTTCAGGAAAAGCTTGTTTCATGCTGAGCTAATCAAAATGATTACAGCTGATCACAGTTGAAAGTCAATTGGCTTTGTGTGCTATTGAGAAGGTGATTAACTACACCTGGTTCGGTTTACAAGTCATTTTTGGGAGGGGGACGATTCTTTTTCCAAATTTTTTCTGACAAGGTATTATTGGTATTATATCTTTCACTTGGATGTTATGAGTTGTACATACAGCTGAATGAAACAAAAACTGTGTCTGTCCGTTTTCATTTCAGGCTGCAGAACAACAAAATGTGATTATTTTACAAGGGGGTGATTCTTTTCTATACCCACTGTAAAGTTACAATGCTTTAACGCGGCATCGACACACATTTTCTATATACTTAACGTACGCCTGGCTCACTATAACATACACATTATGTACGACACATAACGAGGTAAAGGCTGAATCAATAATGTGAATATATGTCTAACAGCTCCAACAAACCCCAACATACACTCACCTAAAGGATTATTAGGAACACATTTCTCCTTAATGCAATGATCTACTCAACCAATCACATGGCAGTTGCTTCAATGGATTTTGGGGTTTGCTCCTGGTCAAGACAGTCTCCTGAACTCCAAACTGAATGTCAGAATGGGAAAGAAATGTGATTTAAGCAATTTTGAGCGTGGCATGGTTGTTGGTGCCAGACGAGCTGGTCTGAGTATTTCACAATCTGCTCAGTTAGTGGGATTTTCACGCACAACCTTTTCTAGGGTTTACAAAGAATGGTGTGAAAAGGGATAAACATCCAGTATGCGGCAGTACTGTGGGCGAAAAGACCTTGTTGATGCTAGAGGTCAGAGGAGAATGGGCCGACTGCTTCAAGCTGATAGAAGGGGAACTTTCACTGAAATATGCACAAAGGATTTGTGAAGCCACAACATGCACAACCTTGAGACGGATGGGCTACAACAGCAGAAGACCCCACCGGTACCACTCACTCCACTACAAATAGGAAAAAGAGGCTACAATTTGCAAGAGCACACCAAAATTGGACAGTTGAAGACTGGAAAAATGTTGCCTGGTCTGATGAGTCTCGATTTCTATTGAGACATTCAGATGGTAGAGTCAGAATTTGACGTAAACAGAATGAGAACATGGATCCATCATGCCCTTAGTGCCAATTGGGCATCGTTTAAATGCCACGGCCTACCTGAGCATTGTTTCTGACCATGTCCATCCCTTTATGGCCACCATGTACCCATCCTCTGATGGCTACTTCCAGCAGGATAATGCACCATGTCACAAAGCTTGAATCATTTCAAATTGATTTTTTGATCATGACAATGAGTTCACTGTAATAAAATGGCCCCCACAGTCACCAGATCTCAACCCAATAGAGCATCTTTGGGATGTGGTGGAACGGGAGCTTCGTGCCCTGGATGTGCATACCACAAATCTCCATCAACTGCAAGATGCTATCCTATCAATATGGGCCAACATTTCTAAAGAATGCTTTAAGCACCTTTTTGAATCAATGCCACGTGGAATTAAGGCAGTTCTGAAGGCGAAAGGGAGTCAAACACAGTATTGGTATGGTGTTCCTAATTATCCTTTAGGTGAGTGTACATATACTTTACAAATATCCCCACAAACAACACAAATGTATGCACTAAATAACTTAATGTAATGAGGAGTCCATTTCTCAGTTCAAGTGTCAACCAAGTTCCCTGGCTGGAAGCCCTCCCTGCCAAACTGTAGTCAAAATATGAAGAAATTATTAAATGAACTTGTTATATTGCTACAAGTGGTCTATATTATTATATTATCACTGGGCTTGACAGAGTTTGCAATATGTCTTTTCAATTGATGGATTTTTAAATATCCTTGACTTGTTGACAGTCTTGCAAGCCAGATAGCCTCTTCCGCAATCATTGAATGGCTACAGCATAGACGTCTGGATGAATATGCATGAAACTTTGAGCAGAGGAAAGGGACCTGAAATGTAACAAGCATAGGGAAGTGACGTCACAGCCTTTCTGCTACTGCTTTGTATAAAGCTAATCTAGTTGAGAGTATAAAAATCAACAGAACTTATGTGTCAGACCAAAATGGGTCTCACAAATGTTTCTAAGTAAGTTTTGCCATTTTGATGGATCTAATTTTAAGACTAGGCTTTGAGTAATCGTTTCATTGATGAGTCTTATCAAATTAAGCACAGTTTGTCATTTGGTTCCACCAAAGTGTTCTAACAATGTTAAATGGCAGAGGCACTATCATGGTGGTCCAAGTTGGTGTCATGTGAAAAAAGCAGCGTATCAACTGAATTTGATGACTTTTGATCAAACAGAATGAGAGACTTTCTGTTTGAAAAACTGGCATTTAAATCTCTTGTAATAGCGCCACCATCAGTGTATTTTCCTAAATGCCAGGTCTCCAACAAGACTCATTATTCCCACAAATTGGGAATTGATCAAAATCAAGCCTGTGACATTTGTTATTGTTTGGGATGTACATATGTATTTAGACACAGTCCGCTCATTCAAAAACCACTGAAAAACACAATAGAATGAGGGAGAGAGAGGAGATAGGAGAGCAATGAAGCGTCACCGTGCTCTGTCAACAAAATTGATTGGCTGAAGAACCCTTTAAAACACAAGGTTAAACACACAGTATGAGTTGAGAGGGGTTGAGAGTCATCAGTAAGTCATTTGTGGTGGAAAATGGAGAAAAATAGTCAGAGAAAGTCATGGAGAAAGAAATGTAGAGGAGCAGAAGGAGCAATGAAGCATTTACTGTGCTTTGTCAACAAAATCAACGTCCCAAACTCCCCACGCTGTGCGCACACACACACACACACACACACACACACACACACACAAACATATAGACAATACCGTACTATGAGTCATCTCCACAGCAGCTGTATAATGCAGAACACTTCTCAAGGGGCCGCTAAAATTTTATATGGATGAAAAGAGGGTAGGAATAGAATGTTTTCCTCCTTCAGAAGATCTGTGTGTGTACAGGAGACACTCTCTCTTAAACCATTCACACACACACATCTCTGATTCCCTCTGTTGCTGCTCTCATCCAGCTTCCCTATTCCATCCTCCCCTCCCCTTCAATCTCTTTCTTTCCTCCAGCTCAGGACTGGGTCGGGTTAATTGACTTATCAATTATGGATTGGTTTGGGCTTGCTCTCCCTTAACATCTATTACTGCCTGGCTACTAATGGAGCCCATTCCTGCAGCTAAGCCATCCTGTTTAGTCTGTCTGTCGGTCTATTGGTCTGTCTGTCTGTTTGTTAATCTGCCTGCCTGCCTGCCTGCCTGCCTGTCTCTCTGCCTGCCTGCCTGCCTGCCTGTCTGTCTGTCTGTCTGTCTGTCTGTCTGTCTGTCTGTCTGTCTGTCTGTCTGTCTGTCTGTCTGTCTGTCTGTCTGTCTGTCTGTCTGTCTGTCTGTCTGTCTGTCTGTCTGTCTGTCTGTCTGTCTGCCTGCCTTTCTGTCTGTCTGTGTGTCTGTCTGTCTTTATGTCTGTATGCCTGTCTGTCCATACAACTACCTTAAATAGAAAAGGGAAATAAATAAAATCAAGTTTGCAATTATAGGCGGACATTGCATACAAGATTTAAAATATTTAAGGTACTTTCTGTGTTAAATTTACAGTGATGTGAAAATATGGTAGTAGCTACAGTACAAGTGAGATTGAAATGTTAGAATAAATTAAAACATGTACAGTATGTTATGTTACAATGTTGTTTGTGCTAACCTGGTTGTCATTTCCTCATGGCAAACACGTTATAAATCCTGCTGCAGTGATTGCTTCTCAGATTTTGTGTCAAATTCTTTCTGTGCCTGTAGGATCTGGGAAAAATATATGGCTCTAATGTTGTCATTTAATTGCAAGAGGTTAGAAAGTTGTAACATCTCTGTAACGTCCAGCCCAGGGAGGGCTGGCGTAAACAGAGACTTAAAAGACTGAGACTGGACCCCTGTATAACAGAGTGTTTTCTGTTTAGTTTTGTGGTTCCAATCTCCATATTTTATTTAAGTGTTATGTCCCTTTAAGTTGTGACAGCTCCTCCAGTTAGGCATTGGATAGGTTTAGTTTAGGTTAGGCTGGTATCTTGTAGATCTGTTGATTGTGATTTTGATTACACATTATGTTGTGTTGAAAGTTTACTCTGCCAAGTAAGTGAGTTGTGTAGGTTGGGAAGTTCTGTACTATTTATATATGCCATTCAGTGTCCCTACCATTGCTTAAGAGCACGTAGGCTTTATAGTATTAGTGTTGCCACTAACAACTAATTTTCTAACGCCTAATCTTTTGACACATTTTTAAATTAGTCAAAAAAAAAATCAAGTGTTATTTTGTTGTCTCTATTTTATTTTGAACTCAACTGAAGGGCCAAAACATAAAATGTCACATTATAAAAAACTTAAATGTTACCAAATAAAGAAAATTACAAATGTAAACAATATAAATAACCTAAATGTTACCACAAAATAGAGCCCATTCCTAATATCCTGTCTGGGCTTACATTTTAACCTTCACATCAGCTTACTTTTGTTCAAACCCATTAAGTAAACAGTTCAAAAACATTATGTTTTAACAATCTAGGCATAAGTATCTGCATTTCCATTAGGCTATACCATATTAGTCAGAGTCTGGACTAGTCCACTACGCTTAGCTCTGCCTAATAATGAATCCCGCTGAAAGCAGGCAGGCACGCAGCTATGCTGCACGCGATTACACTTGCATGCATTGGTGGGGTTTAAAACATTACTGCCATAGTCTAAGTAGCCTGTTTAACATCCAAAGACAGTCATTCTACTTCTCAAGAGTTAATAAACAGTACAGACTAGCTTGCCGTTTCATTAATAATAGGCCTTAGGTGTTTCTGTTGCGCTACTAGTGCTAGGCTCCTATTGTGTACAGTGGGGTAAAATATAATGTAGGATATCAATGTCAAAAGTGAATGTAACGTGCCTCCGTGTTGTAATAAAAAAAATTATATTTGTCATTCCACGACTTTTCATCAGACTAAAAAACAAAGGTGTAAAAGCTGTTAAGCATGACGAATGCAACATTTTTTAAATCAATTGCGCGTCTACGTTTGTGTGTGTGCAGCATTTAAACCGTGATTAGGTTTCTAGCTGAGTAACGTTAATAAACCCCTTAAAAACTGGAGTTTTACCTTCCGGTGTCATTGGATTATTGTCCGATCACCAACACAGTACTTTGAGGCGCAAGGGCTTGGCGTGGAGTCAGTGTCAACCTGCTATCTCCTGCATTACAGCTAATAATGCTAATAATATAAATTAAGCAGACTGAAACCAGCTACCCAACTCTTCCCGATAAATGCTATATTTTCGTTCAACTGATAATGAGTGACATGTTTTTTTATGGTAGAAAATGTGGTAGCACAATTTCAATAGTCTGTAGTGCATCTACAGATTGACTCTCAATAACTTAAATTAACTAAGACTAATGTTATACGTCATAACTTGCAGCCCTTCTCTGTTTTTTTGTTTTGTTATGGAGTCGACGTCTATAATTCTTAACACATAGAACAAATACATGTTTGGCAACGTTAAAGAGGTGAAAATAAACTTGTTCAAAGTCCATTGTCGACGATATTACTACAGACCGGAAATTAGTTTACCCAGTTTCAACATTAGAATGTTTGCTGTGAAAAAGGCCTATTATATATTTACGTTCTCTTTTCCTTTTCTATGGATGCATCTTCAACTCTTGCGTGTTTCTTGTGTGTTTCCTTTTTAGGGTCTTGTGCATCGTGGTTGTGCTCCCGTGATAAACAAATGAAGTTTGACAGTGTACAGACCACTCTTGTTACCAGTTGGCCTGAAATACTCCCATACTTTGGAAGCTTTTATGTCTAGTGCTTGATTCGGAGGACTCACCTGCCTCCGCCATTTTTCATATCAAAGCAGTGAAGGCTGGGGGAGGGGGAAGAGGATAGCATATTAACCAGCAGGGGCGCATGTAAACTAGTGTGGAGGTGAAATACAGTGAGCCATTTGAGACGGGAGACCAAAAATAAACAAGCGCTCAAAAGTGAAACGACACATAAAAAATAAAATAACGTTGGCTAATTTTCATGGTCGATTACGTTGACTAAATCGACTAATCACGGCAACACTAATAGTGTTATCATTGTGCAAACTGGCTTACGCAGTAGCCTGCAACCTGCTGAGTCTCCGGATTTTTGTTTCCAAATAAAACTGTTGCTATTTCCATCTACCGTCTACCTGTTGAGTCTCCCTCTCTCCACACCCAACAACATGACAATCTCCCTCTGCTGTGGCTCACACTCCCGGAGTGTCCAGGTTCCGGGGGTCGACGTCACCGACCTACAGAGTGACCTACACACACTGTTCTGTATTGTCTCATTTGTGTGTGTATAAGTTGCTTGGTGTCTAGTGTTAGTTATCGGTGATTGTCAGTCTGTCTACTTTGTGTTTTCTGTTTACAACGATTATTACCTTTTGAGTGAAGATATATATTTGCCGCCTTGCTAGGGTCTTATTTATTGTTACTGTTATATTATGTACTGCCTCTTGCTGTTATTTACGTTCTCATTACTGTCGTAGTAAACTGACTCGTTCTTCTCCACACATTATTAAAAAAGTGCAGCTCTGTTTTCACCTCATTGTGTGAGCATTGTGCACATAGCCTGTCTTCCCTTGGTATACAGGTCTTTCTCAAAAGGAAGGCCATGCTCACTGAGTCTATACATAGTCATGGTCTCCTGCCTTGCCTACAGTATCTTTTCTCACTCCACCATTTTCCTCCACCTCTATCTGCTTATTTGGGTGTTTTCAGAGTTACCTTGGCACTAGTACAGACAAAGTTAAAACTTTGTAAAGTTACTGGAAATCCTCACTCCCTCAACAATAATTAAAAACACACATTCAAGGTTGCTGTGTTTCGGCAAGTAATTAAAAAATCACTAAACCTGTAAAATATTCAGTATAAAACCAGGATTAAGTTTCAGAGTGCTGTAAAAATCACCTGGCAATGTATTGTAAAAGTTTGTCTTGGCTATAGTCCCTTTAAACACAAGCGCTTTGCATATCAAGTAAATAGTGAACACAAACAGAAGCAGGTAACAAGCAGACACAGACTTTTGCATGTGCCCACTCCCAAAGTCACACTCATCACAGTCAGAAACTGAAAAAAACATGAAGTATAGTAACATCTGCTGTGGCTGTTAATTTGTGTCGCTGAGAGCACAAAACCAGACATGGGCTATGGACACACACACACACACACACACACACACACACACACACACACACACACACACACACACACACACACACA
>JACXGM010030288.1:0-13352 GCA_016801145.1 Umbra pygmaea
TTTCGCACGCTATGGAATGTATGGAATGTTCTCGCATAAATCCGCTAAACGAAATGTACCGGAGCAACGTAATTCAAGTACAAATATAGCCTAATAACAAAACGTGCAGTTCAAACGTAAAAACACCCTAAATAGGTTGGCATAGAACGTAATTTAGGTTTTCAAAATAGTTTCCTGAGAACGTAATTTGGGAGAAATTTTTAGATTTACGGTTGCTATGAGGCTACTAAAAATGATGTTAACCAGAATGGGCTGGTGGATGTTTTGTGAGAAGGTGCTAACCTAACTAGTTGGGTGAGCGAAAAATGTAGTGACGACATAGATGTTTCGTTGTGTGCTGCTTGGTGGTGAACAGTGATTGTTGATATTTAGTAACTAGTATCCAGAGAAACAAACCAGATGACCGTCTGGCAGTCAGTTGTAAAAAGGAAACTTAGACATTATTGTATACAGAAACACATACTCAGTGATTTAGGAGGATCCCATTCCAATCTTAAAGTAAGCATACATAAATGTAACTGATTATTAATTTACATTAACCACTCAGATGCCAATACAAAATCATTGCCTTATTTAACCATATAGCCTAATGACCATAACTTACATTTATTACCAATCAGCCAGCCATCCTGCACAGCCCCTGCTTGCGACAACATTTGTCAAACACATTTGCGCATCACAGATCACTTGCACATTAATAGAGTGGAAGTGTTTTCTGTTCACATAAGCAAATTCATTATGGTGTCCTTATAGCAATGTGAGTGCAGTCGATGGCTCCGATTACAGGTAACGCGTGGTTCCTTGCTGTCCCACGTTCTAATGCCGGCCCAAGCTCAGCACAGAGTTCCAACAGGATAACCCTTGGCAACCTGAATCGACTTATAAGCCAGTCATCATCGCGGGCCAGCAAATCAGTTTGGTATACTTGATGCAGCCATAGCGCATCAAGTATTGCAGCATGATTTACGCATCCTTTTATATGCTAAACCTAATTTCCCACACTTTGTTCACTTATTTACACATAATCCACAGAATCAATTGAGCATCAACAGTGATTGATTTTGCACAACTGTTACTGGAGGTGGATACGGGCGTCATGCCTCCTGTGCGTTATGATGAGCCAAAGTCAGGCTCACAGAGACAATTGTATTTTCCCATGCAAATCTTGTAGCTGCACAGCGAGTATATATTCAATATGTGGTAAATAATCTGTGCTGTGTGCAATGTTAACCATATACAGAGGGTGACGTGCATTTCCTGAATGATTTTGTCGTTCGTTTGACACCCTCAATTTTAACAGAAGTTATTGAGTGGTGGCAGATTAAGGTAATAGCATTTCCAGTTTGGGTTTTGGCATTTTGATGTGTCATCCACATCAATGATCAAACTTTTATTTGCCGATGTAATTATGTTTTTAGAATAGTCAACGTCATAGACATATGACAGTAACTGTAGTGGACACTTTATTTTGTAATGTTTGGTGAGTTATGGCACTTTACAGTTAGCATTTTTCACATTGCAGAGCCAGACAAGACTTTTGCGTATGGCCCGCACATTCTCACGTCTGCTCAAAAGTTTCCATGACGACCCGCACATTCTCACTTCAAGTTAATTTTCATACATCACACCAAATATATGACATTGTAGTTGTCTTTCAAAGAGGATGTAGAAAAGTCTTTCAACCATATGAATGTACCATGAACCATATGAATGTATGTATTTTTAGGTAGAATTTGACAATCGGGGGCCGATCCTTAACAGCTTACACTAGTTTGCATTGAAACTATGCTTTAAAATGTGGAAGTGGTTATATATAATTAGATTGACCCTGATTAGATATCTTTAAATATCATATCAATGTATCATTGTCTAGAATTGCATGGTTAGAAAAGTTCTTATGGAAATATTGGGCTTCTCAACACAGAACAAATTTTGAAAACTTTAGCAGAAGGTAAAAAATTCATGTGTTCTATATCTTAGTAAGGGGCAGTTCCTTGTACTTTGAACAGGCTGTGGTTGGATAATATGACGGTGTGGTATATTCGTGAGGTAGCTTTCAATTGTGCTAATGGTTTACAAGTTGGGGTTGGTTTATTGGTCTACTAAGCTTTTGCAAAAGATTTTTCAAAATGAGACATGTTACTCCCTACAATAATGTAGAATAAAATAATGCACAAGAATGCTGGAGGTTTTGGGATAAGTGAAGAAGGTTGAATTAAAATCAGTACAAATGGGTAGTCTGTAAGCTAGTATCAAAAATGGGAAGAATAATAGGATAGCTAGCGTTCAGGATGTCTTTGCCTTGCACTCTATGCACGGATTTAGGCCATAGGTCATTAAGAAATTGTTGTTGTGGGACAAAGGAAACTAGTGGGATTAATATTTGGGAATAAATTGGCATAGATTAATGTGTTCGTTGCGAAATAAGTGATGCTGTTCTCGGCAAGGAAAATAGAGATGCAAAATTAGTGTTGATCCTCAAAAAAAACATGACCATTGAATTAACCTGAATCTATTGCTGGGTACATCTTTTGAAAGTTGGGTTAATATTCTGTGAAACAAGGCTACAGTACAACGCAGTTGATTTGAATGTGCTTCCATGCGTTGTCTCAAGACGTGACAATACAGAACCAAAAAGCACAGGCGTGTGACGTAGTTTTTTTTACAGTTTGATTGTTGCATTGTAATTGATTTCAATGCAAATATATAGGTTAATTGTGAATCAGGCATTGTGATGTATTGGTTAATTGAGAAACACTAATCTTGTCCTGACTGAAGAAATGCAAATGATTGTCCACTTGTATTGTCTGTTCCACTTAACCTTGTGGCTCTGCGTTGGTCTGCCATAAGTTGATATGTAGAGAAGGTAACATCAGGACATTGCCTGCTCTGGGATTTTGGAAATGGAAAGAATTATATGGAGTATCGAATTGGAAAAGCAATTGTTAGATGGGAATTTGTGATGAATTTAAATGTTATACCAGAATGCCTTGTGTCGAGCAGCTTCACGGAAATACAATCATTGACACAGGAAATCATTGCAATGTTGATAAGTCTGCAATGATGAATAATGGTGCGAAACCGACTGGGCAGAAAAGATTACTACAGGCAGGTCTACAGTTGAGTTGGATGAAACTAAAAATTGAATCAGGTTAATTAATGGATGATTTTAAAACTCAGCGTTTGAATTAGCATTAGCATTTGAAGCATTTTTGACAAACAGACTAGGGCTGCACATTATTGGAAATAAATTACATTGCAATATTTTGTTTCCCAACGATATATATTGCGATATTGCAAGCCATCACTGTAGGCTACAGTCAATAATTACCATTCCATGATACTAATAATTTCACTAATAAACAAGCTTCATTCTCTGTAAACAGTAAAGCAGTACACATTTTTTATAAAACAGCAGCTTTACACCAACCCCCGATTGGTTGATAAAAATATAACTGAAAAAATATATTTTTAATAATAGAACTTATAAGCATTTTGTTTCACAATCTTTTGTTTTTAAGTAAACTTTTTTTAGCCAACGTGCCATAGTAAAACAGTGTTGGTCATCATCATAATCATGGCTAAGCAAATGGGACGGCGTGTAATTGCAACATATCTTTACGATATGAAACATTATTGCGTTTGTTATTTCTTTCTGTCGTTGACAGCCTTTCTGGCATTGCAAATAGTGTTGTGTTTTGATTGACATCCGAGATTAGATTTTGTACTCGTCGTAAAGAGCTTTGTGGGGCCGTTTTAAGTGATCAGACAAATGGGTGGTTTTCCCTTGTTTTGTTCCGACAACTTTATAACACTCCTGACAAAGTACCTGTTTTTGGTCATCCTATTTTTTGTAGCCTAAATAGTCCCAAAGATTACCTTATTTTTGGTATGAAACCATCCTTTTTTTCGTGCATAATGCGTATCCTCTTCGTCGCTCATCTTTCGCTAGCACAGGTCTGCCAGTGACAGAGAATGTTGGCTGTGAGCAGCGGCACAACAACCAATCACAGCGAACCAATCACTGTGCAGGCATGACTATCGCACATGCGCAAATCGCGATGTCGATGCTAAAACACAACATCGTTCAGCCCTAAAACAGACTGACTGTTAGTTAAAATAAAATGATGGCAGGCCATGTGAAATAGAGTTATTAATATTGATAGGGACAAAGTAAACACTGAAGCAACTATTATGTTACGTTTACCTTGCCTGGTAGGGATTAATACATTGATGAACACGTAGGATGGGTAACATAAAAGAAAATTACTAAAAATATATCTAAAAATGGAAAACTTAAAGTCAAGGTAACTTAACTGGTTCTTGTCATCACATGAAATTGGCTAATCTGTGCTGTAGCCCCCGAGTTGAGAAGGCTTAATGTGAAGGTTCAGAGTAATATAACCGTAGGGTCATTTGCACCTTGACCTTGAGCCAAACAACCCCCCCATAAGCTTTTTTCCCTTGTTATAACATTGGTTGAGTTAGAGCTATCAGCCGAATGGCTAAGTGCAGGCGCTAATGGAACCAAGGGTGTATCTCTTAAATAACCTTACTAATAAAGACCAGGGCCCGTTTGAGCTCAAGCCGCTAGTCGCCGCCAGTGTGCAGGCGTCTTTAGAAATCAGTGCAGCGCAATACAAGTCAAACTATGGTATGTTGACAATGTTGTGGCTCAACAATGATTTTATGGACATTTTAAGACTAATAATAAAATATGTTCGCAATGGATACAGGCCTATTTATGAAATTTACTTTATTTGGTATCATAACTAATATGTGGTAATTAGCCTAGGCTATTTCGTAATGTCATTAAAGCATTTAAATCACTTTTGATAATTAAAGTATGGCAAACAATTTGGCTCTAAATGGCTAAGATCTATAAATGGGTAAGCATGGTGGTGTCCAGTAAGCGACCAACTATGGCAGCGATCCAACGTGTCCTTGTATTGAATCAAAGACGGCGCCGGCCGCGGAGCCGTTTAGTCCATGTCAATTGTTTTATTTGGGAAAAACCTGCGCTTGCCAGGCTTGTGCAAGCTCAGCTCGTCCAGCAAAACTTCAAGTCCCTCTGACGAGAAGCTTGGTGCCCTTTTTTTATACATTGCTTTCCCACCATATTCTCTATCTAACTCTCTCTGTTCAATGTAGATTGGTTAATGTTTACAATAAATCAACCTATGGCAATCAATACCACATTAAACAGAAGTAACTGCAGCTGATTGCCAATCAATTCTGATTGTAAAGTACCTTACTATTGAAATAAAAGTGTATTACATCATTTTTAGAAGTCGTTAAACCCACGTCAAGAAGTGGGACAAGTGTCACAACGGGATGAGGAGGGTGGATGATTAGCGAGGGATACCTTGTTCGTCTACCAGTCACAACATATCGTGTGAACACATTACTGACAATTTGATAATTTAATTAATAGTCTATATTTTACTGATAACTTAAAATATGCTAAAATAAATGTTACTGGAATAATTTGAGGAATGTTTCATTTACATAGAATGTGTTGTCGTTCTTAACGCCGTAAAGCACCTTCGCGTGAAGTGAAAAATTGATTCCTGAGCAATCGATGCCAACTAATTCAGCACCTTCACTTGGGACAGCGCCTTTGTAACGTCGAACTTAAGAGGCAGCTTGAAGGGGCACTTCGGGGAACACACTTAGGAACATAAACAACTTCGGTAAGATATATCTTTTTGAGTCTTTTTAGCGCGCTAAGAGTGAGCGTTATCGGGGAACCGGGCCCTGAATGTTACCAAACCTTTACAGTATAGGTTCTGTACTTATAAAATGAGGCATTGGAAAGTTTGTAAGTACACCAGAAGTATATTTAAATAACACTTGCCTGATGGCTGCTACTCTCAGCTGCTACCGCGATCCCGCGGGATCCCGCAAGATCACGCACAGAGCACAACATGTATTGCCAACCAGAGCACAACATGTATTGGGTTGATTCCATTAGCACCTATAATAAGCCATTTGGCAGATAGCTCTAACTCGACCAATGTTATAACAACGGAAAAAAGCTTATGGGGGTTGTTAGGCTCGAGGTCAATGTGCAAAGGAACCTAGGGTTATATTCCTCTGAACCATCACTTTAATCAACCGCCTGAGATTCTAATGCTATGCGCAAATCTAAGGAAATTCTGATTGGAGAGCTGGTTCTTTGGAAGAGGAATTATTTGGATGTTGTCCAGTTCTCTTAAAAATAAAGGGGAATTAAAGGTTGTATTTGAATATGCTTGCATTGAAGCACTGAAAAATGGGTGTTTAGGAATTAGGTGTAATGTATGTTGTCCTGAAGCTTCCTGTTCTGTCTGTTATATGTTATATTTTTGTCTAATTGTTATTTTGTCTAATGGAGAGGAGTGGAGGAGACAGAGTCCTTTCGTTGACTGATCCTGGTATAGCTGCTAGCTATATTCAGTCCACGAAAGGAAACACAAGGAAATTGGCGAATGGCCATCAAAAGGAGTTGCTCCGATAGCAGGTGACCCCTAATTGGGCCATGGTGCGGTGCCACGCAGTGTTGCAGACCGAAAAAATTATTCACCTCAGTTGAAATATTAGATAGTGATAAAAGGGAATATTGTGTATGGCGAAAAATCCATACACCCCCGAGTTGAGAAGGGGGTTGGGACAGATTTAAAATACTGTTGGAAATGATAAAACTATGGCTATTAGTTAAGGTCTATATGACTAACATGTTCATTGGTTAATTTTACAGAATAATGGGAATTGAGGTTTAGTTATGGGTTTAGGCCCTTGCTAGTTTTAATTTGGGTTTAGGGAACTTCGGAAAATGGGTGTTTTTTTGGGCAAGAATATAGAAAATGTGTAAATTATTGAGTTAGGCTGTGGAGACAGGGGTTACTCCGCTCCAGTGTCTTATTGGTTAGTGACAAATTGAACAGTTCAGAACAGGGTCATTTATAAAACTTGAGTTGTTTGACTAGCCTGGAAAAATCCAGACCCAAATCCTGAACGATTTAGGGTCTGGGTTCGAGTAATGTAAATGACTCAACTCGAGGGGCGGCACCAAGCGTGCATTTGAAAATCTCACTGTACGCAATTGGATAACACTACGACCAATCACCAGTGGGTTTTCACTAACCCTATGGCGAAGCTAACTGGTAGATAAAACTCTTGCCGTATCAGGTCGCAAAACAGCAAAAACGTCCTTTTATAAAAAAGGAACGATTTGAGCCCCTTCTTTTGTTCCTCTTTTAGACAAAAAGCCAAGTCTAACTCGTTCATTGTAGTGGCCCAAGTCGTTTTAAACAACTGGTGTTAATCCATAGCGATCTTACAATGTTTACTAATGACTTCGAGGTCGCAGAGCTGTCGTGTCGTCATCTGTTTAACACGCCTCTAGCACGCCTATATCAGATACACCGATGTGATTGGTGCAGCTCGGCTACAAGGGCATAGTTAATGAGCAGAATTACTCGGTGCCAGAGTAACTTGCTGAGCAAATTCAAACTGTGCTCTCGCGAGAACTCTGGATTTCCAGGGTATTGTTTGACAGCATTAAGGCCCAGGCTTTAGAACTGCCAAACCCTACTTAGTCAGAAGGGGGTGTTTTAGGATTATTGCTTTATCAAAGCCTGGGGGGCTGGGATAGTTTAGCGAATATCTGGTTCACTAATTAAAGCAAGTCAGGGTTAAGTAATATCTGGTTCGCTAATTAAAGCAAGTCAGGGTTAAGTAATATCTGGTTCACTAATCAAAGCAAGTCAGGGTTAAGTAATCAGGTTAGTTTGAGACACTGGGAGCATTTGTTTTTTTAATCTATATTAAGCATTGATGTTTTTGTTAATGGTCAACCAATTTAGATTTCTGCCTTTCTGCATCTAGCGCCTCCCATATTTTCACAGGAGTGTGGGACCACAACTGATGGGAAATTGATAAATGATGTGTTGGCACCAAGGGGTTTTTCTGTTATATTTTCTTTACACATTTACTTACAATTTATGGTAATGGGGATTTGGGGATTTAAAGTGGTTGTTTGTTTTGGACTAATTGGAGAAGTATTTGAAAGTCATTTGTTTACTGTTTTACATGCTTTTAGCGTGTAAGAGGAGGAAGCGATAAGTGTATCTTTGACATTCATCCATATTGATAAGTTACACCTAGTCAAATTTAGTTTAAAAATTCTTTTTTTCTATTTCCTTCTTTAAAATTGATTCTGTTTAACCAAGTAGGAGTAGAAGATTAGTTCCTGCATTTTTTACTTTTAATAATTGAAGAACATGCTTAGATTGGATTTTTATTTAGATTTCACAAAAATGTCCCTTCACATTGAGTTTTTTATTAAAGTTCTACCCTTAGGCAACAATTAGTATGATTATTCCTGCACTCTATGGGAAGCAATTTCCTAACCAGTTGTGCAAGCTTTTTTTTCATAAAGTTGAGTTGGTCCTTGCCATCGATTCTTTACCGGCGTCCCAAAAAGAAAAACATGTCCACCCATTAGATCTTAAAGGACAGAGAACCTTGTGCCACAGAAAGATAATTGAAAGAATAGATACTGCCACCCACTACACCAGAAGCTGACTGATCCATGAGCCTTAGCATTCTGCAAAGACATGGGAAAAGGGACAGAGACAATTTGGACCACAGATATACTTCAGAAGATCACACATTACAGCGCCAGAGGATGACGGAGACCAGCAGAAGGTGAAGCCTTGGTTTCAGAGATGAGCAACGCGGAGATGAGATGGAGTGCGGAGAATGAACATCTAAGGATGCTGAGAGACAACCAGCAAAGAAATCGACAGTGACAAGGAGCCAGGCAAAACCATTGGATACATAAGGAGGAGCCAGGCAAAACGCAGAAGGAACAGCACTAGCAATGAATCCAGAAGAGGAGGAAGTCCGAGACCACCTCAAAAACCACCAGGGGAGTCGAATACAATTCCAGATGTTTTATTGCAACACAAAATGTAGTTTTTTTGTAGTAAAATTTAAAGATAATTTAAGCAGTGGTTAACCTAGAAATGAACATTGGGTTTTGACAAAGCTAAAATTAAAACTGACAAAAGATGAAATAATGAAGCCCTAGACAAAAAGGAACTCTGAATGCTATGCCAGTAAAATGACTTTGTACTTAAAGAGAATGTCCTTGTTTTTCAGAAGTTGCATTGTGTCGAACAATCTTCTCCCAGTGCATGAACATCAATTGCCCTAGAAACACATACGGCTGTACCCTTGAACCAGCTTCCCTAAAGCACCACGACACATGACACCTTGACAAGGGTTGAGTTCCACCACAATATCCCTAACATCTGGAAAACAAAAACACTTGACCAAGAAGCACGTGAGCTTGTCGGGATGAGCACACTATAAGATAAACAACAATGAATCAATAGGCCTATTCAAGAAGGCAGAAGAAAATAATGAGAGGAAAATGAAAATGTTTGATACATGGAAAAGGACACAGATAACAATGGTTGTGCCCTTGGAAGCTGAAGATTTACTTAGCAAAATGTTGGATGAGACTGGAAAGGACAGACAGACAAAATGGCAGGTGTTTGGGAAGGGAAAAAGGGTCTGCCTCTTGTTGAAATTTAGGATAGAAAATAACATGCATTGATAATTGATAATTTACTGACAAGTAGAGAGAATGGTATAGGCAAGTATTAGAGTAAATACACTTGACTCAAAAGGTATATGCTCAATCTGGGTAGAGAAGGACTGACAACAATTCGACAATGTTGAGATGGGACTTAAAAGACTTTTACAATTGATATCAATTGCTTACACAATATAACACTGGAAAATGAATTGGTTAGGTAAACTACTAAGAGCTGGATATTTTTGAATGTACCATGGGACATCTCTTCATACAACACATTATTTAGGTATTAGTACCTCTGTAATGGATGAGGAGCCTTTGTCATTGGTTACTGACTAATTATGATTTATCCATGGCAAAAAAATTGCTTCTGTGCTAAGGAGTTCCTAATTTACTTATGTGCAGTTTTGGGAGTAACGCATTACACTAGTCAGACAATTTGTTTTGAAAAAGGTAACCTAACACGTTACTTTCAAAATTCAAGTAATTAGTTACTAGTTACATTTAACGAGAAAATTAGTTACATTTACGTTATATTTTCACCTTTACTGTTTTAGAACCCAAGTTAATAATTTATTATCCATTGTTGTTGTTTTTTTATCCGTATTCCATTAGTGCGCCTCCACGCCAATCAAAAAAAAGGAGAGATCTTGCACGCAAAATTGTAATGCAGAGCATTATGCAGATTGGAGGTTAGCAATATACAAGAATACATAGAAATTACTTTTTTCTACCATGGCGTCTACAACGAGTGGAGGTATGTTATTTTCAAGTTATATTTTCACCGGTTATTCCAATAAACACGCGTTGAAAGCGTGCATAATGTTACAGAAAATGTCCAATGTGCTTTAACAGGCAATGAGAACGCATATTATCTTATTTTTCTACACACAGTACATAAGGTGTGCAAGGATTCATTGAAGTGAACTCGGAACGTGTGTATTTGTGCCAGTAAACACACATTCAGAATGCTTATAATTCTGCCACCCAACAGATCTAAACTGTATCCTTTAGACTCAATTTTTCTGGTTCAGGCCTGCTGAATGTATTCTCAATGTCTCCATTAATTTCAGTAGCATTACTAGGAGTAAAATCCCATTGCATATTGTATGTAACTCAAATTATTTTTTTATCTGTATTTCTTTACTCAGTTTAAATTTGTTATATACTCAGACATTGAGATGAAATTGTTTTTAATTCACACATTCATCAGAAATAGACTGATCATATTGGTCAATTGGATCATGCCCAGAGAAAGTAGTTACCACAAGTCTGCACTCGACATGATCAGGCAATCTCTATCTAGGGGCGACAAGGTGGCCTAATTGTTTATTAGGACCCTGGTTCAAACCCCGCCCACTACCAAGGTGAGGCCTCTATCATTCTGTTTTTGAGCAAGACAGTTAACCCTAATTGCTCCCAGGTTCTGTAAATAATCATTCTTTCTTAATCAACTTACCATTAAACTTGATAATTTTTTGTCCAATGAGTATTGTACGATTCTAAACCTAGACACACTAAAAAGCATATGTAAAAAGCATTTTTTCAAGTAACTTAAAGTAGTTTAATTAGTTACTTTCCATAAAGAGTAGCTCGGTCTCAATCACCTGAATTCTGAACACCTGCTCACATCTAGTCTGTATTTAAGCTCTCACATTCCATGACCTCTTCGCAAGGTATTGTAAGTATGTTTCTTAACGATGGACAAACAATGCCTTCTGAAGCGTTGAGGCTTCCCTCAAATTGTGCTGAAAAATGGTTCACTACTCGAAGCTCCACAACACTAGCCTGACAAGCCAAAACCATATCAAGATGTTGGGTCTGGGAACTCACCATTGGCAGTGCTCTATCCGAGGGGCGGGATAAACGGTTGTCTTTCAAATGCCCTCTACACGCAATAGCATAGCGCTACAACCAACCAGAGCAACGAAGTATCCGGTCGGCAAAACTCCGAACACATCTTCCTTTTGTAAAAATTATTTCAGTGCCGTTCTTTGTTCTTTTCCCAAAGAAAATATTAACTCCAGGTCTACCAGAGTCACGGCTAAAGCCGATTCGAAAGACTGCTGTTCGCCAGCAGCAGCAACCATTTCTTTGTTTTCCCGTAATTACTGACTCTATACACAATGTGATTGGCCTGAACAGAATTTGGGTTTTCCAGCTCAAAAGCCAGCGGAGAGTTGCTAGACTGACTCTAGCTGCAAATTACATTTGCTACCACTAGGGTGCGTCTAGATTTCTAGGCTAGTAAAAGCATGTAAACCATGATAAATAAGGCTTTTCAATGCATATTATCAAGCCCACAGGGCTCCTAGACCAGTGTGCAAAGTTTGGGGGCCTACCAAAAAGTCAACATCAAACTGCTGCACACATTTCTTACTATACTTCTATATGTTTTTAAAAATGTTTTTAAAATCCCAGCTATTTTTCACTTTTGCTTGAATATGTCCTACAATATTATTATTAAAAACATGACAGACTTTGAGGCGAAAAAAGCTCTGGCTTAGTCTAACTAAGATTTCATTGCTAGCATGTCAGGAAGGGAACGAAAAACTGTTTGGCGTCATATACGACGCCGTCGGGTCCAGGGGGACATTTATACATACATTTTTTGTCATTTAGCCGACACCAGAGAAACTTACAGTAAATACAGGGACATTCCCCAGAGGCAACTGACTCTCTAACCACTTAGCAATCTGCACCCCATGCATACATATGTTGGATTCTAACAAAACTTTAACTTACCAAGTTTCTAAATTAAAATGGCTATAATAAATCTTTTGTTTCAATAGAGTACAGTTATTTTCAAATGATTGATCAAATCGTAAAAACATAATTAATATTTCAATATTAAATATATTTATAGTTACGTCATCACAAAGTAGTTTCTCTAGTGCCTGGGATGCAAAACATTGTGTTTCAGCACCAGCAGTTCTCTTGCGAGCCCATTGGAAAACGGACGGAACAGCATGCGGCTTCAAAAATTGTCGTGGTTTTGTGACCATTAGTTCGCTACGTACATCTCTCTCAAAGTCTTCTGGCATAAAATGACGGCTATATACATTCAATTTCTTGAAGATTCTTACCGGCATATTCACGTCATATTTCAGGTTCCGAATGGGAGACTACTGTAACTACTGTTTACATCGGTCAATATCAGTCCCCAGAAAAATATGATATGAGATGCCTTTTGCTTTTGCATCCTTGTCAACAGCCATAAGGCATTGTACTTTTTCATTAATTTATCTGTTACAGATAAGAAGCTTACTGTAAACTAGTTACTGAGAGAAAGAAACAATGGTGCAAGTACAGTATTTCTTGCACGCCCATCTTCCATAGACATGCCATTTTACATTCGTAAAACACGCAAAGCACTATGGACCGTAATAATTCAATTGATCAGCTTCCTGGTTTGTCTAGAGTCACTTTTCACTGTGATTTTGTGACCTTAGGTTGCGTTGAACTTAATCCTGAAAACACTACAAAGACATTAAAGGTACAACATGTAGTTTTCCAAAACAATAACAAGAGATGTACTTTGCATTAAAAAAGCAAACATCACTATACCTACAGGTCCTTCTCAAGAAATTAGCATATTGTGATAAAGTTCATTATTTTCCATAATGTAATGATAAAAATTAAACTTTCATATATTTTAGATTCATTGCACACCAACTGAAATATTTCAGGTCATTTATTGTTTTAATACTGATGATTTTGGCATACAGCTCATGAAAACCCAAAATTCCTATCTCAAAGAATT
>JACXGM010030289.1:0-13352 GCA_016801145.1 Umbra pygmaea
TGTCAATGATGGCCTTCTGGACAGCAGTCAGGTCGGCAGTCTTACCCATGATTGCGGTTTTGAGTAATGAAACAGGCTGGGAGTTTTTAAAAGCCTCAGGAATCTTTTGCAGGTGTTTAGAGTTAATTAGTTGATTCAGATGATTAGGTTAATAGCTCGTTTAGAGACCCTTTTCATGGTATGCTAATTCTTTGAGATAGGAATTTGGGGTTTTCATGAGCTGTATGCCAAAATCATCAGTATTAAAACAATAAATGACCTGAAATATTTACGTTGGTGTGCAATGAATCTAAAATATATGAAAGTTAATTTTTTATCATTACATTATGGAAAATAATTAACTTTATCACAATATGCTAATTTCTTAAAAAGGACCTGTATGTGGAAGACAAAAGTGTAACAGCATCAACAACAGTGGTTGATAACTCCTGCAACAGCATGCTTGTTGTTAGGTACAAAATAACAGTCTGAAATAATGCATTTAGAATTCTTTGAGGAAAAATATTACATAGTTATTGCTCCAATATTGAACCTGGTGCTTTATACAATACATTTGGCTGCAGAACTGAAGATCGGTCAGAGCACAGCCTCATTTCCTAAAAACACAAAGGTTGGTTGAACACATTGCAAACTGTTAAATAAAAGCCTGTCTTGGTTTTAAGCCCACTCAACATGACAAGGTGCAGGCCAAGAGTGTCCACAAGACTGGACAGAAATGGCAAAGATACAAATAAAATAACACCACACACACTAAACACACAACACATACTGCATTTCTTTTACTTAAAAGCAGACACTGGCATCACAATGACATTGTTATGATCAGAAAAATGAATACAACCACTATCTACACTGCTCAAAAAAATAAAGGGAACACTAAGATAACACATCCTAGATCAGAATGAATGAAAAAATTGTATGAAATACTTTCGTTTTTATATAGATGAACGTGCTGACAACAAAATCACAAAAAATTACCAATGGAAATCAATTTTATCAACCCATGGAGTCACACTCAAAATCAAAGTGGAAAACCACACTAGAGGCTGATCCAACTTGATATGTAATGTCCTTAAAACAAGTCAATAGTAGCCTCAGTAGTGTGTGTGGCCAGTATGACCTCCCTACAATGCCTGGGCATGCTCCTGATGAGGTTGCGGTTGGTCTCCTGAGGGATGTCTTCCCAGACCTTGACTAAAGCATCTGCCACCTCCTGGACAGTCTGTGGTCAACGTGGCGTTGGTGGATGGAGCAAGACATGATGTCCCAGATGTGCACAATCGGATTCAGGTCTGGGGAACAGGCGGGCCAGTCCATATTAGATTATTATTATTATTACATTTGTATATACAAAACATTGACATCAGAGCAATGAAGCCAAAATGACAATACAGTGGTATGCAAACGTTTAGGCACCACTGACAATTTCCAAAATGAAATTTCTGATCCACACCGATTTATAAATGAAAATTGGCAGGGGTGCCTTAACTTTTGCATACGACTGTAATACACTTGCAATTGCACCAATTTTTGTCAGTTGTAATGAAATAATGTTGGTGGAAATTAAGTTTGACACCATTATCACAAACATCGTGTTGGGTGACTTATGATTTCATTAAATGTTGCTAACCAGGATTCCACACACTGTTTTGGTACTCCAAGTTATGTTTTGTATTGCAGACACTTACACCACTCTTATAAACCACTTATAAATAAAAAGTAATAATATTACATTAAAATGAATGTCTACCTGCTTGTCTGTGAAAAACTGATCTTCCTCAAAGTGGGAACTGCACAGACGTGACTTTTTGGGGCTCCATTTTCTGGTGTCTCCTCATGTTCACCAACCATTGCTTAAGCCTGGCATCAGAAGGAAATCTGTTTGGAAAGAAATGTGGTTCATGTTGTGCATTTAGATCTCACATCCAGAAGGTGTGTATATTGTCAATTTAACCTAACAAGGCACCACATCTGCTGTACTGTATGCATTTCAATGAAAATGATTAAAATGTATATTTAATAGTTTAAGTTAAGATGTTACAATAATATACATTTTAAGTATTTTTTTAAGATGGAACAATAATGTAACTAAACATTCTTTTTCCATGTGCGCCTCCGGGTAATGTTGCCCAACTCTCGGGGTACATATATTTCAGTATATTCAAATAAAAGTGACGGTGTCTGAGTTAAAGCAGTCTCCGCTTGAGTTTCGTGCTAATGCGCCACAAGAAACTCATGTAAGGCAACAATTTCTAAATCACACTCGGTCCCAAAATGATATTAACCCCGTGAGAATAGGGTTTATGAATTTGCACTATAATGTTAGGTATATCAGGCTTTGATTTTAAGCTTACGTTTACATTACATGCAATAACACGAAATATGGTTAAAAACAGATCGCCAGCGAGAATGTTGGGCATATCTACTGTCTACTATAACGTTACATATATATTTTTATACGGTCTGCATAACTTATTTAGTTAGCCCACTTCCCTCAGTGAGCAATGTGCAAACTGGCTAGCTAACGGATGTTACTTGGTATGCTAAAGTTGACTAACGAAAAACAGTATTACAAATTTAACGTTACTTACCTGAAAAACTGAACTGCCGACTCATTTGAGTGTCTTGTCATGCAACCGAACGCTGAACAAGACATTATTAGGCGATTAAATTCTCACAGTCACGTTCTTCTGCGTCTTTCCCAAACAGAAGTTCACGTGTCATGGGTGAGCTTTGCTTAACCTCTGTCATTGACAGACATGCTGCAAACTGTCAATCACATCATAGCCACACCCTAAACGTACCTTTGCCCTATCGCCTGTTTTAAAATCAACAATACCATAATTAAAAAAAATTTACATTATGACTTTTTACAGAAGGCTTAAATCTAGCGATTGAGACCATATACTCATTATAAAAAGTGTTTACTAAAGTAATAAATCAAGTGAGAAGTGACTCAATTTCTCATAGACCTCTACAGAATACAAGCTCTTTTGCAACCAGACACAGCGCCCCCAGCGGATTTCAGAATGCATGTTTAAGGCACTTCCTCGTTTGTGTCAATTTGTCAAACCGGATTCTCACCGGTTGTGCCACTATCTGTTTTCATTCTTTATTTTCATCTTTTCAAACCTAAAATGCACCAACATTTCATTTTCATTGATAATCAAGGGTCAGGCAATTCACAACCCCCACCCAAAATAAATGTGACCCTGGTGCTAACTTGTTTTCCTTGAGTGAGAGAGCTGCACATTTTATCAGGGCAACAATTATTCAAAAATATTTGAAAGATTTTACTGTACATATTGCTAAAATGGATCTTATTGCCTTTTTGCTTAGATGCAACAACCACTGACTATCATGATGTAGCTTGCCCTACAATGCAGAGACTTAGCCCACTACGCCATGTGGACCCCAATTCTCATTTCCAAACATGTCTATTCAAATAAATCTGTTTAAAGAACTCAGCCTTCAATAGCCAAACGGACATCCAAAGGAATCTCTGGCACATCAGGCATTGGATTAATCTAAAAACCAATAATCTCTCATAACCATTAATAATAAAAAAAATAATTTAGACACTACAGATGTTCACAGGAAATGCACATTTCTGGATGAGTATTCCAGATCTGAACAAATGACTGAATTTGGACCTGTACTATTCTCCCTGAGCTGTACTACTGTCTCTGTTCTACTCTCTCTGTGCTAAGGTCATACATGATGTACTGTATGCTGTAGGGTGTTCATTTACATGAGTAACTTTGATGTTTTACGTAGAATTACACACTTTAATGTTGTCTAAGGATGTGTCAAGTTTATTTGCAGCATCGCTGAGCTGTCTCAATACATCACCGACTTAGGTCCAACAAAGTTAATTTGAAATAACGTTACTACAGTTATTATGCAACACATTTAAGGGTTTTTTCTTGTAGTGTTAAAGCATATTAACTGGATAGCTTCTCTTTTGTAATCTGAAGTGTTTAGTTGATATTATTAGAGATAAAATCAACTGCTCCCTTTACTGCCTCCTTTTACTGCTATTTTGATTCGATAAAATTAAAAAGTTGCATACTTTACTCACTAAGAACCCAAACATTGAATGTCTGTTGTACTAATCTTGTGTGATGTGCACAAGTTTGGAGACAAGGATCATTGTTTTTCCTAATATCTTGGAAATCGCCTGCACTTCATTGGGAACTCTTTAACCTTCAGAGAACATATTCACAGCTATTGCTTTTACAGTATACAACATAGGTTCCTATGCTATGCATGTTCTTGTATAGCTAAGTAATGTGAATTAGACTGTTAATGATATATATATATATATTTTTGTTGGCGATTACACTATATTTCTTTCTGGTTCCACATTATTCTAATCATAAGAACGGTGAAAATAAAGAATACACAATAACTCTACTCTGTATTGTTGAGATTAAACATTTCCTACATGAACAAGGACTGCCCATAAACCTTACACGGTAGACCTTTGTTTTAGATATGGTCATATGTTGACAGGTTGTAATATTAGCAATCTGTTCCAAATATGCTGAACTCAGTAATCTTTTGAAATGCTATAGTGCAGTTCAGAGAGCAGGTAACAAATGGTTTTCTCTATTTTGCAATGATAATGAGTTTTCAAGAAGTGTGTGCAGCTTGTTTCTATATTTAGAAATGAACCTAAGAGCCAATAGTGGCTTATCTTTGCTACATGGACCATGTGCCTTAACAATTATTATAATGCTGCAACTGAGATACATCCCTGTTAAAGGCACAATCTGTGATTTCAGCAGCCTGACCCATCCACTTTACCTCTGTAGGGGATTAGACTTGTGGGGACAAGCTCACATTAATATATGGACAGGGCAATTCAGTCTGACAGTCCACAAAGTTGGCATTATTTCATATTTTTTTAAATAATCATGTGGAATGGAGACAGATAAGCAATACATTTTTACTTAGATTGAAATGAGTTTACTATTCTACTATCTAAAATGAGCCTGTGTAGCATGGTAATTGAGCAAGATTATTTAGCATACTTGTTTTACTTATGTTCTTTAAGGTATTTTAAGTTAAACCATTTTTTATTTGTGACCATTTTTGCATGATTGGGAGGTTTAAATTTAGTCAAACACCTTGGAGGTGTTTAAATATAGAAATGCATGTGAAATAACTTTAGAGTAGGTCAATCCACATTTAGAAAAATGCATGACAATGTAAAGAAAGACAATACATTCTAATTAGACTCTAAAAATATATACTACATATAGCCCAAATAACAACCAACAAGTTCAGACTGATAAAAGTATCTCATAACTTTTCATGTATTATTTTCAGGCTCCAAGGAGCTCATTTATCAAGCATGAGTATGTGCAAATCTGTGTGTAAACCATGCTTACGATAAACTTTATGCAAAATGTCATTTATCAATTCTAACGTTGGCTTGAGAATGTTTGTACATCTACGCACAGCCATGGCCATGCAGCCAATATGCATAATGACAACTGTTGGAGGGGAACTGCTTCTGAAATATAGAGTAGTAATATGGAGCATGCATTTTTTGTTATATGTGAAATTATTAATTCAATATTTTGATCAGATTTTTCTTCCATTGTGAATTCATGGAATGTTCCTCTAGGCTACAGTATTTCATGTAATATTAACATGTCAGTTTATTTGAAATAATAATATTAATGTAAATTAGCTTATTCACTTTTTAAATTATAGTCATGGATAATGGTGAATTATTATAACAGAGACCATGGGAATTTTAACGGAAGGCGGATCTTCCGGTGAAAGATTTGCTATATGTGCATAGTAGCTAGTGGCTCAGCAGACTTCGTTTTGTTATAAAAAAAATTTATTTTAGAAACAGGATAGTAAAGAACTCATTGGGTCAGTACTACGGGAAATATTCAGTAGGATCATATCTCACCAAGAATGAGCAAATTAATGTGTCAGATACTTTCCATAATCTATTGCTCTAATTGCCCAAAAGGTTGGAGTCATATATTTGTTTAAGTTACATTACATGTACAGTGTACAGGAAAGTATGTAGACCCCTTCTAAATTTTTACTCTTTGTTTCATTGCAGCCATTTGATAAAATCAAAAAAGTTCATTTTATTTCTCATGAATGTACACTCAGCACCCCATCCTGACAGAAAAAAACAGAAATGTAGAAATTTGTGCAAATTTATTAAAAAAGAAAAATGGAGCTTTGAATCGATGTAAGCAATCACTGCAAAACACCCAACAGCAAGCTATGTTCCACACTGTATGAGGTCAGATTGTTGTTGAACTCAAACTTACATTTGGGTCGAAATTAAGTTTTAAGCGTTTTGGAGAAACTAGGTAACACCAACTTCAAGCCTTAGGTTTACCATTCATTGTTATATCAATATTAACAAATAGTTAAATTATAATTATATAATAATAATAACAATAATGTCATGCCATTCTGCATCCATTCTGCATTCTGCTGCCATTCTGTACTGTATATGTACTGAAAAAAATTGCGATTTTGCAGTTAAAGCAAAATATACTCAACTCTATTGTCAGCCCTGATTCATACACTTAGCTTTAAAAGTGTAGTCAATCTATGAATGATAGTATGAACATAATTATAGTGAGTGGATATGGAAAACAGAGTAGCATGTGTTAGACGATCAGAAGTAATTCTCCATATCAAACATCAATATATTAGCGCTTAGAGCAACTGGAGCTTTTATATTCCAAAGGTAAAAACTTACTGACAGACTCAGATACTGTAATTATACTACATTAGAGAACAGAATTGTTCACATTTGAAGTCTAAAGTGATGGTAATTGCTGAATTGCTGTCATCTTAAACTCGTAAATGTACTATGTAGTTGTTTGCATTTTAAATATTTATTTTTTCAGAAATGTGGCACTCAAAGCCTTCTTAAACATGCATGCATTCTCCAACTTGTCAAAATGAAGTGATACCATTTTACGTGTCTTGTTCATTCAATAACCTACATCATTCCACCTAAACAAATAAAGAACAGCTACTGTTAAAAATCTATATTGTTTTTGAAGACACTCATTTCAGTACACATTTGTGAGTCTATTTAAAGAAATGTGTACATTGCCCAACACCATACTCACATGGGAATTCTATATACTGTAGGCCTATATCTCCACATCTATTGGTTAAAAATTCCTCTGCTTGAATGACAAAAACAAATGTCATCAAAACTCTTTCCCCCGAGGATGTTTTCTTATGGAGAAAAAAAATCATGGACAAGGAGGAAACTATGTAACAGTTAAAACAGTGAGGATTATACACACTCAAGAAGCTACCACTAACTGTCAACACCTGAGCCTCTGTGAAAAAAAGTATACTTTTTGGATTATATTTTTTTTTCACACCCTCCCTTAAAAATAAAAACACACAATCACACCCTCCAGCCCTCTGTGCAAATACATTGTTAAACAGCAGAGCAAAACAGATGTGAGTGGCTTGGCTGTGACAGAAAGCTTTTTGTTTGTTTTGGGTTATTGCCTTTTTGGCATAAGCTACCACCACGGGAAGGTGGGAGAACACAGACAGCTTGAGCTTTCTTTAGACACTGCTGTAAAGTAATACCTACACCTGACTGATTAGCAGCCCTCCCCAAGCTTAAATTAAATGCCCACTCTGTGATGTTCACCAATACTATTGACCATTTCAATAGATTCCAAATGATTAAAATGCAAGTGATTAGGGTTTCTCAATTCACTTACTTTGTCTTTATTTCAAACCATAAGAATGCTGCATTCTTTTTCAAATGAAGGAATTGTACTTTATAAAGCTGATGGGCTATTCTGACTGTTTCTAAAGGGGAAAGAAACAGTGGTGCATATCAGTTATGTAAATGTTCATTTTTTAAACCTGCACTATGTAGCTTTTTTGAAAACTACTATACAAAAACTCTGTTTTAGGACTAGTAAATGATAGAAACTAAATAATACAAAATAGAGACAATAGTAGAAGAGCAAAATTGTCATTTCACAATATCTACCTAGCAACAAATTCATATTATGGACAAAAAACGATGTGTATTTTCCGAAATTGGTTACATAGTCCCTGTATTATTCCTGTGTTCAATAAAAAAATATACATTTTTTTTAATTTATAAAAAAATAAGCCAACAGGAAAAATTAATGGGAAGTTACACAGTGCAGCTTTAAACACTAACGCTGATTGAATGACTGTTACCAATATTTACAACTGTCTGTTTTAAATGATAGAGAGGGAATGCACCATCTATTTTTTTATTTGAAGTTTAATCAGATCATTAAGCAACATTTACATGAACACCTTGTTGTTCAAAACAATGTTATATGTTATCTTCCTTACAGCACAGATTTGCTGATCTTAACTTCAAGTAAGTAAAATAGACAGTTATTATTACCAGGTTGTGTGGTTGCCTCAGCTAGCTATGTTAGAAAAAATTAACAGTAAGTCGCTCTGGATATGAGCATCAGCTCAATGACTAAAGAGTGCATATAAATAGTAAAAACACACATTATTAAGTCTAGTTTGATGTATCCAAACAATCAAAGAACAGCCCATTCAGATCCATGTCCTGATCTGCATTCTGAACAGGTTCGGCCTACCTACTTATCTAACCTTTTAAACATCTCCTGGGCCTTGTTGCTCTCTTTCCACAAGCCTTGTGAAAATGCAGACTACATTATGCAACCCGATACCTGAATAAGACGACTGGCGTGTATTGTTTTGAGCCACTCTCATGTTTCCCAGTCTCCTATTCAACAAGATGAAAGTCGGCTCCACACCGAAGGGCTCGAAGAGAAGGACTTTTATGCATTCCAAACGAATGACAGTGAGAGAGGATATATATATAGGCAGCAGGAAAAAAGATGTGTGGACCTCTCTAACCAAGTAGCATTGTCATGCAAACACTTAGAGAGCCAAAGGCTATAGCTTTGATACATAAAGAATAAACATTCATGTTTTTAATAGGTTTTGCTGTAAGGTCATGCTTTTTGCAAGCAATCTATTATATTCCTAGGGGGCATTAATTCCAGGAAATGTGTAAATGGTATTGGTGTCAAAACTGCAACCAGCTCATTGGGTAGCCAATGTTTTTCCACAAATGTTTCAGATACACGATGCCTGTGGTCCACTATGACACACAGTTCAAGTGCGGTATGAGGAACACAAAGTATGGCTGTTTATTCCATTAAAATACTTGCTTCATCATATGAAGGGTCATGTTTTACTGAAATGCTCTGGAAATGTAAAATATAATGCCTGTAATACTTGGGGTTAGCTTGTTACAGAACCAGTAATCCATTTCTTTCAAAGTTCAAAAGCAATCTATTTCTAGCATTCCATAGAAAAACTACTTTTTTAATGGATAAGCAGCCGTCTGGGTTGAAGGTTTCCCCTGGATTTTGCAATTGTTTTTATTATTTACCAGGGCATTTATTTTGAAAGAGATAGCAGTATCATTGAATTGAGCTAATTATTCAACCAACATTTAAATTACACATATCTAACAAAAGCAATTTTGATCAAGATATCTATCCAGCCTAGTCTCAAATAAACCATAATTGCTTTTTCTATGAATATTTTATTTCTTAAAATTATGGAAACATATTCTTAGATTGTTAACCCCAAATCTATTGATGTGGATATGAAACAGATGACAAAAACTTGTGCACAATCATTATTTACAAAACTTTTAGAAACAGGGTACGTTGTTGACTACTGGGACTGTATCTCAAAGAAAGAAAAACATGGCTTAAGTCAATAGTTGTTGTGGTAGGTAAAAAATATGATATGAGATATAGTATGCTAAAGGGACACCCCAGCCTTCTAACACCTCAAAATAGTTCTCCAGTTCGTTTTCCCAACATCCTAGTAAAAAAACACATTTTCAATGCGTTCTGCACTTCCTAAGCTGTCCTCTGTAAGTTTTTGAGTTCACAGATCAGTGACGTCACTAATCCCTGATTTAAACTACAGGGGAGGAAATCATAAAACTGTATACTCTGTCGTGTATAGGCTTACTACAGTACAGTGGATGGCAGTATTTGCAACTTTTAAGAGTGGAACAAGGAAATGTTTTTGCTTTCAACCATCTCCTGCCAAGAAGATGATTACCTCTGTTCGTTAGATCATTTGAGTTTTGATGCTCCAGTTCACCAAAGGGTTTTTTTTTAAACAGCAAGGCCAGATGGAGGACCAAATTATCACAGTTAAGGAGCTGATTTACTATTACCTACTTCGCTGGGGTTAGCCTTTATTAGCTCCAATATTTCATCTTGTAATTGTGTAAATACTTGGAGGAAAGAATGTAAAATGAATAAAAATGCCTAACAGAATATTGCTAAATATTATATTTAAAGCCAGTTTGGTTGTATACTTTTTGGTGCAATTGTTTAGAAATAATGAACAAAAGTTAGAGCAATGGGTGAGTGGCTTTTCATCCAGCCCCTGGCCCATCTTGAGGAGTGGAAGTAGCAACATTAGGTTAAATATAGCTATTGGTGAATGTGTAAATACTTGGGGGAATGAAAGTAAAATTTAAAAGAATCCATTGTAGATTCTGGCTAAATCTGTACCCAATGAAGTATTGTAGGGTTTATCCTCTTAAGGCTCAAGATTACACCCACGTGAGAAAACTGTACTAGAATCACAGTTCACAAGACCACTTTTTAGGTTATATATACACATGTCATATATATCCAGAAAGTTTAACATCTTGGGAATCTATCTAATATCTCCATTTACAAAAGCTATAAAATTGAAAACATTATGATTAATAATGTGAGCTATGTGCTTTTAAAGAAAGCCATTAATGTTTTTCCTTTAAAGAAAATAGAAGGTAGATTACAAACATAGCTCACAACTGAAATTTTTAAGTTATACATAAATGTCTTATATGTACAGAAAGATTAAAATCTTAAGAATGTTTCCATTTTACATGTCATAATGTGAGTTTATGTCGATTGTAAACAAAGCTGTTCGTTATTGTGCCTCAAAGAAAATTAAGACAGTGTAGAATCACGTCCCATAATTAAGTCAAGTCAAGTCAGTTTATTTATAAAGCACATTTAAAAATAACCAATGTTAATCAAAGTGCTATACAGAGATGTATAGGTATGATAACAAAACATGGAAAAATCCTAAAACACAGTCAGCACAAACAGAACATTTTAACACAAGTGTCTCGAGGCCAATTTAGAAAGCCATTGAAAAAATATATGTTTTAAAACAGGATTTAAATACAGTAATAGTGGGGGAAGACCTAACTGTAAGTGGAAGTTTATTCCATAGCCTGGGGCCCACAACCGAAAAAGCACATTCACCCTTCGATTTTAAACGAGACAAAGGAATATTTAAAAGAAGCTGATCAGATGATTTCAGAGACCTAGAAGGATGATGCAATTTAAGTAGGTCAGAAAATATACAGGTGGAGCCAAACCATGTAAAGCCTTAAAAACAAGTAACAAAACCTTAAAATCAATTCTATACTTGACTGGTAAACCAATGGAGAGAGGCCAGTATCGGAGAGACATGGTCCCTCTATTTGGCACCAGTCAGCAGTCTAGCAGCCGCATTCTGAACAAGCTGCAATCTAGAAATAGATGACTTTCAAACTCCCGAGTACAACGAGTTAAGGTAGTCAAGTCTGGATGAAAAGAGAGAATGTATAACGACCTCCAAATCATTATGAGAGAGGAAGGGTTTTAATTTTGCAAGAGTCCTCAATTGGAAAAAAACTACTCCTAACAACCAAACTAATTTGTTGGTCAAATTTTTGCCCAGAATAAAAAATGACACCTATATTTCTGGCCATGGGACACACTTTTGTGGACAGGGTTCCCAGGTTATTGCTTATTTCATGAATTTATTTGGGAGAGCCAAACAATAAAACTTCAGTTTTACTCTCGTTGAGTTGGAGGAAGTTATTTGCCATCCAGCACTTAATATCAAGAATGCAATCAAACAAGGACTTCAAAGAGTTAGTTCTGCCAGTTTGTGGCAGTATGTACAGCTGGGTATCATCTGCATAACAGTGATAGGAAATGTCATGTTTATGGAGAATGGAGCCTCAAGGGAGCATATACAAGGAAAATAAGATAGCCCCAAAATGTATCCTTGAGGTACCCCGCAGGTAATCGCTACAGGGGAGGAGGATACATTGCCAGAGAAGGTTCTATTATTTAAATAAGACTTAAACCACTGCAGAGCAACATCCTTGAATCCCAACCCTATGCTCAAGGCGATCCAACAATATTGCATGATCAACTGTGTCGAAAGCAGCACTAAGATCAAGCAGGAGTAAGAGAGCACAATTTCCAGAGTCGCCAAACAGCAACAAATTGTTCAAAACCTTAAGAATTGCTGTTTCTGTGGTGTATTCTAAAACCAGACTGAAAGTTATCCAGCATGTTATCTTCCATTAAAAAAGAAGAGAGCTGCGAAAGAACAACTTTCTCCAAGATTTTTGACATAAAAGATAATTTAGAAATGGGTCTAAAATTATTGCAATCAGTGGGGTCAAGATTAGTTTTTTAATAAGAGGCTTAGCTACAGCATGCTTAAAACTGGATGGAACAGAGCCATTCATGAGATAAATATTTACTACAGTCAATAGGCAAGGACCAATAGTATCTAACACCTCTTTTAAAAGACAAGAAGGGACACTATCTGCAGGGGAATAAGTAGGCTTCATGCCCAATACTATATCTGTGAGTGTTGACAAGGCAACAGGCTCAAAGCAGTTAAAAGAATCTCGACAATGGATTGTATCAGAGAGGTCACAATCAGTTGGAGGGATATGAGATCTTATAATAGCAACCTTGTTAATAAAAAAATAAGAAAATGTTCTGCAGTGACAGAAGTAGCATCAGGAGGTGAAAAAACATGGTTTAATGCAGTGTTTATTGCACTAAACAAAGTTTTAGGGCTATGTGCATTTTTGGCAATTAGATCTGATAAATGTTTTGCTTTTGATGCTTTAACAAGTTGTTGATAGGAAGCTAGATGATCTCTTAGTATCTCATACGACACCTGCAACTTGTCTTTTTTCCATTTCCTTTCAGCTTTCCTACAATCTTGTCTGAGGGTGCGAGTCTCACTGTTAAACAAGGGATGAGCCTTTACTTTGGGATGCTTGTATGGAGATAGATTTGCTTCAAAAATATTGCAAATGCACAGACTACAAGTCACAAATACATTCTACAATTTGTAAATAGAGAACACGATGCACAAATAAAAGTAAGATCCACAAACAAATGTCTCATGATTTACAAATGTAAAACACAATCCACAAATATAAATCACTATCCACAAACAAATGTCTCATGATCTAC
>JACXGM010030290.1:0-13351 GCA_016801145.1 Umbra pygmaea
TGCTCCCATACAGGGGATTTAAATGACGCGGGACGTCCAAGCTCCTCCGTTCCTCCGCTCGCTATGACCATGTTGTGAGCGGACTGAACATGCGCAAAACTTTTTTATTTCAGTAATCAATCCGCGGATCACGTGTGTGCCGAACCGAAGATATTGATCCGAACGGATCACGGATCAATGACGATCCGTTGCACCACTAATATGAACAGTGTAATGTATATAATATACTGTAATGTACAATATAATGTAAGCAGCAGTATAATGTAAACTTTTTAAGCTTTTAGGCTGCAGGAAATGCAGGATATCTACAGTATGGAACAGGTGTGTATGCATATATATGTGTGTGTATCAGCCGCGGTCGGTGGATCTTAATTGGGGAGGACGGGCTCATATTACGCTCGGGACCAGAGTGAATGGAATGGTGCACAACGCACAAAACACAGTGTTTTTTTGTTTTGCACACTGGGTTTTGTGCATTGCGCACCATTCCATTCACTCCGGTCCCGAGCGTAATACGAGCCTGTCCTCCCCAATTAAGATCCACCGACCGCGGCTGGTGTGTATATATATACAGACCATTTGCCATTTGTCAGTTTAGAGAAGGGCAATAATTTAGATGGCTGTAGTCATGAACTATTACACCCATACCCACACAGTTTAAAATATTATAATTGTGGAATCAAGCCCTCAATGGTCTTGCCTCGAAAGCTTGTGCTGGCCCAGGGAATGACAGCACATCTTTAGAGGCTGATGCACCTCAATTGAGTAGGAAGGGCTTGTTTTAATGTCTTGACTGGTTAAATTGATTTTGACACTGTGTTTTTCCACATACTCCAGTCCAGACATTAATATTAGCCTCTGCGATGAAGCTTCACCAGCCACCACTGTAGCACAACTTAGTGAGGGAAGACAGGAGGCCGAACCCCCCCCCCCCCCCCCCCCCCCCCCCCCCCCCCACGACACTATGATTGATTCATACTACACCAAGCGTCACTAGAGGGCGCACCTTCAACAGTACCCATAGACAGTACCACGTCGTATGCAGAGACTGTGGTCGGATGACGCTATATAAGAGACAAGGAAGGAGGCTGGCCTTCATAGGCCATGATGCTATTTATTCAAATCCTTTGTACACACGCTTGCTTTGACACAACACAGCGCACACTTTCTTGAGAAGGACTTGGCAGCATCGTGTCTTTGCACTTTGACTCAGACTGGGTCACAGGGATTAAATAGAAAAACGCAAAAAGTGACAGAGACACCGGGCGAAAACCTGTGTCCCCAAATGAGCGAGCTATGTCAAGTTTAAAGAAAAGAAATTCGAATTCGTCAGCCGATCGCGATGTGGAAGACAAGGAGGTTACGGAGAAGATGCTCTCTCCGGTCGGAGGGGAGAATGGAGACTCAAGCCGAACGGGAAGCGCACCGGGAAGCCCGGACAAGGTGTCGGTGCCGGGGGAGGACAAGGTTGTCTTAGAGAGAACTATTACCCTGGTAAACGGCGTAGCTATCATTGTGGGTACCATAATCGGCTCAGGTATCTTTGTGACCCCGACTGGTGTAGTGAAGGAAGCTGGGTCTGTCGGACTGTCCCTTATCGTTTGGGCAGTGTGTGGAGTTTTCTCAACCATAGGTGCTCTGTGCTATGCGGAACTAGGTACCACTATTTCCAAATCAGGTGGGGACTATGCTTACATTCTTGAAGTGTATGGTTCCCTACCAGCTTTCCTGAAGTTGTGGATCGAGTTGCTCATCATCCGGCCATCGTCTCAGTACATTGTTGCTTACGTCTTCGCTACCTACCTCCTCAAGCCAATATTCCCTGACTGCCCAGTTCCCGAGAATGGTGCGAAGCTAATCGCCTGTCTTTGTATCTGTAAGTATCCACACTGATGCCAGTTACTATGCTCAGGCATAGTGCTACAATTCTAAGTGGAACGGTTGTTAAGTCGTTGCATCATACTTTACGCATGGGCGTATCGCAAATGTAAATGTGTTTCTAGGCATTTTTAAGACACCAATTTTTTTGTTAATTCCTGGACTAGAGAGATGATCATGTTTAAAAATTCGAAAACGTATATTATTTTGTGCGGCTACTGTATTGAAAGAACGCAGGAAACTCACTCAAACGGAAGCGCTGCGTGTCAGTTACTGTAATTGAATGGAACTGCTGAAAAAATACCTCATTATTTCATCATCTTACCGCCCTAGGCTGATCATCACCACGCACCACATGGGCAGATCGCTCGCACATGGACGTTCTGTATCTCTAATATTACACATTAATTATTAATAAATAATATATTATATTAATAAATAATATACATTTTTAATTTCGATGTTATGAGGCGATGTTACATTTTAACACTTTCATAACATGTTTTCAAGTGGTATTGTCTGCGAATAAACAATTATACAAACTATCTTAGATTCTCCAAAGGCTGGCCTACATGTTCAGTAGAAGGTACTTTTCAGCAATAAGGAACCCATACAATACTCTGACTGAGAGTCTAAGAGCTGTACATAAGCACTACACAACACTGCCTGGATTCAGCCTATTAGTCGTGGTATATTGGCCATATACCTCAGCATAATTATTATTTGAAACCTGTTACTAATTCAATTAGATCAGAAAAAACCTCCAAGCAGCGTTAGGTCGATAATTGCTGTTGGTGAAAAGGTGGCACTGGTGAGCCCAGTTGGTACCAGTCATGGCTATTGTGCTCTGTCGGGAGGCAGTAATCGAATTGTTACTGTCCATGTCATGTAGATTAGAGCTCTGACTAATAGGCCAACTCTTTTACAGTGCCACTCACCCATTCCTACCGTTAAAGATACTTGCCCATATTGTACCCTTCTCTCTTGCAGTGGCCTACATTTCTCTGTTGTACTTGCCTGATTAACTTGTTTGTGTATTGTGTTGTACAATGCCTGCACTCTCTAATCCTTACTCTGAGTGTGTAAATAATCCCCGACAGTGACTACATGATGGTGACTGAGGGGTAGCCAGGCCAGATATATAGATAAAGGGATAGGATTTAATAGGTTTGTAGTCCAGTCTGGCTGCCCTTTTGTCACCCTTTTCTGATCTGGGGAGTTCAGAGGGTCAGTCTGGGATTGAGTATCCAGACTTGTTATAGCCTGTCGATAATTCTGTCTAGTGCATTTGGCCTTGTTAATCCGTTGAGTTGTTGTGGTGTGGGTTTGTGTGAAGGGCTTTCTGAGTTATGATCTATTTATTTAATGTATTGTATTTGACAAGTCACCGTGCTTTGGAATAATGTACAGTTCTATAGTATTAAGGATCTACCGTGTGGCTTTGTGGCTGGCACAATCTGGCTTCTAGAGGGGCTTGTGTGGGAAATCTCTGTGCTCTCTGCTCTTACCCTGTTCCCATAGGCAACAGGTCTGCTTTCCCATAGTTAAGGTCTGTCTACACTGTGGACATCTGTGGACATCTTTGTAATTGATCTGATCCCATCAGTCCTCTGGTACAGTTGCCTCTGGCTCTTTCAAGCGAGCCATGCAGTTTGAACCACTGACCAAGTCCCATTGGCTGTACCGTGATGGTGCCCAGATCAACGGGCTGCTTTGGCCTGGCGTTCGGCTGTGCTCTCTCATAGTCACGTTCAATGGGACTGTGTGGGTTGTGTGCTGTTCCTGACAGTCTGTACTGTATTCCCACACAGGAGCCTTTTGTAATGTGGATCTCCACAGAAGCTGCTTGGTTCCACATTGTTGCCACTGTGGATTTACTGCCGATGTTTCTTTGAAGTGTTTGTTAGTTAATCTCTGTTAACGGGGAGTCTGGTGGACTGGGAGGGGCGATGTGTGTTTGGGGGGGGGGTGCTTGGTTTTTATTCCCTCAAGAATGTTTACCAGTTCTCTGAACCTTTCCCCCTTCTGTGCCACATGACACACCTCACAGCAGCCAGGCGCGCTGTTCACATACACAATATGGGCTTGGTGCTGGTCTTTTCCAACCCTAGTCTCAGGGTCATACTGTGCCTGCTGAGAGCCCGCACTGACATTTAGTACATTCACAGAGATTTATTGAGCTCATTAGAGGGGAGAAGGAACTGATTTTGGGATTCGATTCATGTCGACAATTGAATAAATAACTCTTTCCCCTTGTGTTTCTGTCTTTCTCCCTCTCTCTGTCCCTCTTCAGTGCTGTTGACTGCTATCAACTGCTACAGCGTGAAGGCAGCTACGCGGGTCCAGGATGCATTTGCAGCTGCCAAGCTTCTTGCCTTGGGCCTCATCATCATTGTGGGTTTTGTGCAGATAGGCAAAGGTAATGTCCAGACACATAATGTCATGTACCCTCAAACACTCATGATGCCCTTTACAAAAGCTGGTACACACAGTGAAGTCAGATTTACAGGCAACATCATGACGATGTTACTGTAGTTAGTGGAGAGCGTTAGCCAAACGTGCAATCCAGCTAAATCCAAACTGTAAAATCTGCCTTTGTTATATTAAAACCATTTGCTAATAGAAATCAGAAAAAAATCAACCTAAATATGAGTATGACATTTTTTTTACGGGTATTCATTTTCCTCAAGCATTCTCAATACACTGTAAGCCCGAAAAGTTGAATTCACTTAAAAAATTTGAGGTAACCGGTTGCCTTAAAAACGTTAAGTAATGAGTTATGAAAACGTGCATTTAACTTAAAAAAATAAATAAAAATTACACCCTTTCATGCATTTAAGTTAAATGCACTCAAGTTTTCATAACCCATTACTTAACGATTTTAAGGCAACTGGTTACCTCAATTTTTTTTAAGTGAATTCACCTATCAGGGCTTACAGTGTAGAATAAATACTTATTTTCCACTCACTGGGGAGTTAGTTTACCTTTATTTTGACTGAGAACATTTTCTTATTTGCCACAACAACTTGGGGAGAAGGGGTGGGAGGGAATGTAAGAGCCAATTGAAAGCTGGGGATGATTAGGTTGCCATGATGATCCAACACCACTTCCAGCAGCATTGGTCTCCCATCTAGGGACTAACCAGGCCTGGCCCTGCTTAGCTTTAGAAACAAAACAGCAGTAAAATACAGGGCGTTATACTGCTGGGAGCAATTTAACTTTGCTCATTTACAGAATAACACAAGTTTCACTTTCTCGACTTTGCAACATTTCAGTTACTGGTCAGATGATTTAAGTGCCTATAGAAGGTATACATTCTGTGTAATTGCTTTAGAGTTTAATGCATTTCAATTTGGAATTTTACTTCCAATCATCTACACAAGTGTACCAGTAGGGATTTAGGCCAAAATAATCAATTATATTTGTCAGAACACAAAACATTTGCCAAATGGCTACAGAGTATCTTTAAAGTTTTTTTGGAGTACAAGATTCAAAATTGGTTAAACTTTTTATTTATTTCACCTTTATTAAATAAATAATGTTTATATTTTAACCAGGTAAGCCAACAGAAATAATTCTCATTTGCAATGGTGACCTAGCCAAGAAAAAACCTGTGCAGCCCACACAAAGTTTCAGATAATTCACACAATTCAGGCGCGGTTGGTGGATCTTAATTGGGAGAACGGGCTCACGTTATATTTGGGATTGGAATGAATCGAACGGTGCATAATGCACCAAACCCAGTGTGTGATACCGTTCTGTACCATTCCGTTTCCACCAATCCGGACAGTGATATCAGCCTGTCCTCCTCAATTAAGGTTCACAGACCGCCTCTGACAGAATTACTAAAAATACTGAAAAGGTATTTGTACTATTAGTGAGGTCCTATTAGGTTATGTCAATAAATACACCATGGTGTGAGAGCACATACTAAAAAAGAATCGACAACTAATCCAGATATTCACACATACATGATTGGCAGGAGTTGAAAGAAGCTTATCAATTATAGTGATGGAGAGCAGCTCAGCTAATAGTTCCCTAAACTGATATGGAGTGATTGGAATGTTCCATTTTAGATAATTTTCCAGTTCTTTCCAGTCATTGCCTGCAGAAGAATGAAAAGAGTGACAACCAAGGGAAGTGTTAACTTACGGGGTGACATACCTGTTGGAGCACAGGTTTCGGGTGGGTAATGCAAGGTTTCGGGTAGGTAGTGACAAGTGAACTAAGGTAAAGCAGGGTCTTTCTTGCCCCTTTGCCATCAGGATCAGATTTGTTGTGACATGCACACATACAACCTATTTTGGAGGTTCTGTCAGTTGTCACTGGGAATGGCAACAGCTAGAGTCTGTCTTTGAAAACAAAGAAAGTTCCTGCTGTAACAAAACAAAGAAAATACCTAGTCTTATTATGTTACATCTTACACAATGGATGAACAAATGGATACGAACAGAATGGATAAGCAAACAAAGAAGATAGACTCTATATGGAACCATCTTGTTCCAAAGTATCCAAAGAGAACACAGGTCTTTTCATAAGATTATGCTCATTAACTTAGAAAAATATTACTTCAAACAGACATCACCATTCAATCCACAACTGATTTGGTCCAATTACGGCAAAATGAGAGGCAGAAACAGCTCTACCATATTCCAACAGTAGTCCATTGTTTAGTGTGTTAAAGAGCTGAGCGCCAGTCATTACTGATGGAGAGATCAGAGGAGACTTACACAGTGCAGTCGCGACACAGAGCCATCTTAAAGAAAAACAACAACGTTGTTCATTCAGATTGATTCAATATTATAATGAAAGCTTTAAAGATGCACTATGTAACTTTAAATACATTTGTCCTGGCGGGCTGAATTATTGAAGATTTTTTAAATATGTTATTTTTAAAGATTTTTTTATCGTTATTTTTATTGACAGGACAGGAGGAAAGAGAAGCCAGGTAGACATAGAGGAAGGGCAGAGACAGTGGCTGAGCCAGGGCTCAAACCACCGTTTCCGGGGCACATGTGGTGCAGAGTTGGGAGCTTAGACCACTACACCAACTCTGGCACTTTATATATGTTTTACCGAACACAGGAACAAAACAAAAAATGTCCTAAAATGCTAATTATTAATTTATCTGTAGTATGCATTCTTTGCTAATTAGATATTGTGAAATGTTGATTTTGCTATTCTATTATTGTCTATATTCTGAATAATTTAAGATTGACGTTTTCAACTCCTAGATCCATTATGCTAGTTCCTAAAGTTTACTAGTACTAAAACACTGTTTCATAATTTTTTGTAGTTTTCAACAAAGTTAATTAGTGCAGGTTTAAATGACGAAATAAAGATAAACATTTATTTTTATAAAACATAATGTTATTCGCTAGCAAGTGAATAACCACATTGGTCAGTCAGCGATTAAAGATTTACAGCTTACAGAGAGAGACTTACCGTGCCCCGCTGCTTCACCCTACCAATATTGTAATTTCTTAAAGTGCATACATTTGCTCAGTGCCGATTATGGAGCTTTTTCTTAGACCGCCTTACCTCTCCTGGGGAACCCTGTGCCCTTTGTGGGCCCAATCCCTTTGGTGAGTGTATAGTTATGGTCTGCTGTTTAACACTGGCTGGTCCTGGGCCTTTCATGACAATAGCTCTTCCCCTCCTTGCCCCCACTATTTGCCATGTCTGGGGCGTCTGTACTCTAACTGCCCCACGGGCATGTGAGGATTCTAGGGTTTACCTGTTGAATGTGTGCTGGGGTTGAAACAGGGGCCTAATGGAGTGGGTTGAGCATGTGGGAAAGCAGAGGTCAGCTTGGCTCAGGCGGAACAGCTGGTTGTGGTGCAGCAGCCCCGAAACACTTCCTGGGAAGTGTCCAATCAGAACAGGAAGAGAGAGCTGGAGAGACCAGGAAAACAGAGAAAGTATGAGAGAGGACAGGACAGTGAGTTTCGCATTGACATCTAGCTGGCGAGGCTGGCTGAATTTGGCCATGAACCAGACCCCTGCAGCAGGCATTCTTCTGGAAGAGCCAGGGGCTAACTGTGCATGAGCTCGCCTGAATGAATCAGTCAGCCGACTGGTAATGCTCCATAGGGTAGCCTCCTGGGGTCACACTAACAGTAGACTCTCTGGTGATATTGATTGTGGACTGAAGCGCAGAGAGCTTTGATTCAGCGTTCATAGTGTGTCATTGTGTCTCGCTGCTTTGTTGCCATAGGTGATTGTGTGTTGTTGTTATATTATCTCTTAAGTTCTTGTACTGTAGGTGGTGGTAAAGATTGTATTTGAAAGCACCAGACCAGATTCAATTCAACCTAACATTGGTGGTGTACCTTTTTGCAAGACTATGTCTGGGTGTAGGATTATCAAGACTTGTACAAGCTGGCTCTTTATCTTCACTCTTCCTCCAGCATCACTGTCCTTTCACTGAGTCACCGACTGAAAGGGACTGAGCGGGGAGAACAACGATGTTTGAATGAGGAATATCTATGGGTGTCTGTATCTGCAGTGTCAACATGGCACTGCAAGGGCTTGAGGGGGGAGGGGCCAACATCATGTGGGTGTTTTCTTTCTAAGGATTCATTCATTAATCTCTTGCAGGCCCCAATGACGGTTGGGCAACATAATGTACTGTCTGCTACGATTGCACAGAAAACAACATGAACATTTAACAGCAGTACTTGTTTTGTTTCTGTCTCTTTATCTGGACTAATCTGCCTGCCTGTCTGGAAAGGATTTAGCTGTTTATTCACAATATTCAACAATAAACTGGGACTCTTGTTCAACTGTGAAGTGTTAATGTTTTCTGTCATTGGGGTCTGTCTGTAAGATGACCTGTATCACTGTGCTGTGAAATAGCACTATATTTATTTAGTGGATTCACATACTACCAGCTCATGGCTCTAGGATGGATGAGTCTATCCAAGCTGGTCTGTTCTGGATTGTTTTGCTCAGTTAAAGTTTGGGTGGGACGCTCCTGAGTGCGAGAGATAAATGTAACCACGCAGATCAAGTTAACACTCCACTTGTATTCTTGACTGAAATAAATCCCCAGTCACTTCCATGTCTACTGTTTAGAATGTCCAACTGTAAACGGATAAGAGAACAGTTCTGGGTCATTCCTTCGTTTGGTGATGGGCTCAACCAGGTTAACCCTATAAGATCAGCTGACGCTCTAGAGCGTCAAAAGCTCTATATCTCATGAACCATACATGCTAGCAAAGCTTGGTATCGTTGGAAAGGGGAAGATCAGGCAAAAAGAATGAGTGGTGGCTCATTCCTGTGGGTTAAACAAAGCCAGAGTTATGGTGCCTCAAAGTCGGTCATATTTTTTATGCGATCGCCTATTTTACTAAACACATTACAGACAGGAAGTAAGAAGTGAAAATGACAAAATAACAACTCTGTATTGATGTAGGACATCATCCTGCATAACACCAACACTTTTAAAAAGTGAAAAATGAATGGGATTTTAAAAAACGTATAGAAATATAGTAAGAAATGGATGTAGCATTTTCATGTTGACTTGTTTACATGGCCTCCAAACTTTGCACAATGGTCCAGGAGCCCTGGGGGCTTCACAATAAGCAATAAAAAGCCTTATTCATTATGGTTTACATGCTTTAATATTTAATAAAACATAAAATTCAATGACCCAGGATGTTGGATTTTATTCCTCCATGTTGTAGCCATGGGCCTGTTGAGTCCAGAACCATAAGGCACTTAACTGTAGGTCAAAATATGACCTTTCTAGAGGCCAAAAGTCAACTATGTGCCAGGCGGACCTAAAACCCTTTAGACCTTGAAGGTTAATGACTGCAGGATATTTGCAAACTAATCTGATTAGATTCCTCTAGTTATCCAGTTTCTTTTCAATCAAAAGCGTTTTTGTTTGTTACTTTGGAGCCAGGCCTGAAAAAAGAGTACAATATAAAAACTGCAGTAAGCTTCCAAATGTACTGTACCGGTATATTGCAGTTGACTGCAGTTATTGCACTTTGCCGTCAGTTTTTATCTTTCTTTGTAAGGGTCTGGATGGACATTTCCTGTTTGTCCGGAGTGTCTAATATATGTTAATTTGCAAACAACTTTCCCCTCCTGCTTGTGACAGAGGCACGTCTCAGGCTGGGTCATCCTTTGAAAAGGTAAATGTTACTGTAACAGGATCTCTCAATGGTTTATTTACAACCTGAGCCAGGGGCTCGCTATGATGCTTTGACTGACGTGAACCTTAACACCCACCCACCTGGATTTACCTGTTTCCATCTGTCAAGCTGCTCAGGTAGGCATTTGGCCTTAGGGACATGCCGTCCAGAGTGCCAGATTCATCATACTGTATATCCCTGGAAGCACCCAGAGCTGCTGGCTTGTAAAGCCAAGTTAAAAGTTCTTTAGACAAACAGGAAGAGGTAGAGTCGGAGCATACCTGGGCTTAGGGCAGTTGTTTATGTAAAGTCACTAAAGTTAAGAGTAAATAGAAAATAATACAAACAGAAAAAAACCTGGTGTCTGCTGTTGCATCAGCACAATAACTTTAGGTATATGAGGGGTATGTTACAGTTTGAACTGTAACTCACTCCAAAGGGACCTAAATATAGTATCATCTTTTTAATCTCAATGGGTATGCAAACAGCTTGATTTCCAGAATCTTACATAATCCTTTTATGCCTACATTTTTGCTCAATGGGTATTCCTGCCATGAAACCCTGCAAAACAGTGTTCAGACGAAGTGTCAACCGTTAATAGATAGCTGTATGTATTCCAGACAGATTAGAGGTGCGCAGGACTGATGGTGGAATCTCTTGTGACCTGATTGGACAATTCACACACGTAACTCAAAGCAGGGCAGACAGATGGGGATTTAACCAGTTCAGAATGGATTAATGACAGAATATGCAATGTACTGCATGCACCGCACACATCGTCAATGTGCCTCTGACCCATACTATTTCACAGCCATATACTGCTAAGTACGAGTTCCTAAACATTTTACAGACAAATGAAGCAGCAGAAGGTGTGTGGGCCTCTTTTGATCTCATGGGATTTGGTAGCCATCTTTGTTATTATTTTCACTGTAAAAACTAGATTTTATTACATTTTAAGCTGCATTTGTGTGATTGTACTGTTTGGTTCAGGTACCTTTAACTATATCTCGGCAATAGAAAGCACTGTGTGCGGACGGGACGGTGAAGGTAAAAGCTGAGAGTTTGTTTAAAATGTACAGTTTTTTAAGGGTTTGATCCATTGACCTCAGTTGATTGTGGGGGATTTCTTTGACTGCTGAAATTGGAACGGTGAAAGTAGAAGCCAACACTACTGTAGTTTTAAAAAAAAGTCTACAGGGAGTCTGTTTCTCTTGAGAAAAATAAGAGCCCAGGTCTTGTTAGAGCAAAATGAGTAACTAAACTAAACACACGCATGTGAACTCAGATAATCTAATGAAACACTGGGCATCTCTTATGCTCCAAGTGGTTTGTATCATTGCAGGTGTATTCCGACGATGCCGAGGGCTTAAAGTAGCTGGGCAGGTTTAGCTCATCCCATTGTTCTCTAGCCACTATTTTGTGTTTAGCTCAGGCGCCTGTGAATTTGTAACCTCCCGCACATGTATCAACTTCCATGTTGATCAAGCAGGGCGATATGAATTGGATTGCGCCATGCAAGGAGGAAGCATGTTTGACTGTCCCTCAACTGCTGAGGGGTTGCCAATTGGACATGACAAATTGGGAGGGGATAAAAAAATGTACCAAGTTGGTTGTATTCTCTGCCACAACTAGGGCGTTAACTGGCTCTCACTGGATCTTCGGCCAGGTTATTGACTACCAAAACAACCTATTCATACAAGGATAGACTCACTAAAGCAGGGGTCAACAACTCCAGTCCTGGAGAGCTACCACCCTGTAGGTTTTCACTCCAACCCTAATCCAGCACCCCTGGTTCTAATAATTAGCTGGTTGATAAACAGTATGTGCAGTTGGAGTCAAAATCTACAAGGTGGTAGCCCTCCAGGACCTGAGTTGGTGACCCCTGCACTAAAGTATGCACCTGAAATAAAAATTTGAGATAGATGAGAGACACACACAGTTTAGTAGCTAAACGCGTGTGACCGGGGGTCTACATGGTCTAGTGGGTTAAGTCGCTGCATTGCAGGACAGTCTACATCACGATGGTCATGGGTTCGAGTCTGACCATGGGTCCTCTGACTTCCCCTGGGCCTCCTGCACGAGGCAGCACTGCCCGGGATTTGAGTTAGATAAATCAGATTATCTCTTCTTCCACGTTGCTCTCCTGCGACTCCTTTGTGTTCAGATCGGGCACCTGTAAATTCAATCGCAGAAGTGTAGTCGGTGAATGTAATCATCCTATGCATGATCTGATTAAAGGCTTCCGTGTTGGGTGAACAGTGTGTAAAAAAAGAATCGATGGCCCGGGCGACATGTGGATGGATGAACCGTGCGCACCCCTCGTCATCCCACAGATCTGTCCACAAAGGTCTGAGGGTTAGTGGGAATTGGGAAGGGAGGGAAATCGGGAACAAAATCCACAAAAATAAACATGTGTGTCTGAAATAGTGGCAGCTCCCATTCACAGAGAGTACCCAGGGCCTTGCTGAGTCATGCCTGAGCTGTTAGGACTCCATTCACTGTGTGTTGGGCTTACTGGCCTCTGGGGCTCATCTGACCCACCTCTGTGTCTGCCTGCTGCCTGGCTGGCTGGCCCTCAAGTTTACTGCATCACATTATGCCTGGTGCCATAGTCACATGACTCACTGATGGCGGGGTCTCAATGCCTGACTGGGGCGGATAGTAGGTCACATGAGCCAAGACCAACACATTGCCTCTTCCCTAAACAGAGACACACAGCATTTACCACTGAATAAATAGCAGGGTCATAGGTAGAGCTAGATCACTACTGTATTACTAGCAGGGCAGTAAATAGAGCTAGATCACTACAGTATTACTAGCAGGGCCGTAGATAGAGCTAGATCACTACAGTATTACTAGCAGGGCCGTAGATAGAGCTAGATCACTACAGTATTACTACCAGGGCCGAAGATAGAGCTAGTTAACCACTGTATTACTAGCAGGGCCGTAGATAGAGCTAGATCACTACAGTATTACTAGCAGGGCCGTAGATAGAGCTAGATCACTACAGTATTACTAGCAGGGCCGTAGATAGAGCTAGTTCATCACTGTATTACTAGCATGACCATAGATAGAGCTAGTTCACCACTGGATAACTAGCAGGGAAGGAGAGAGCTAGTTCCCCACTGTATTACTAGCATGACCATAGATAGAGCTAGTTCACCACTATATAACTAGCGTGACCATAGATAGAGCTAGTTCCCCACTGTATTACTAGCATGACCATAGATAGAGCTAGTTCACCACTGTATTACTAGCATGACCATAGATAGAGCTAGTTCACCACTGTATTACTAGCATGACCATAGATAGAGCTAGTTCACCACTGT
>JACXGM010030291.1:0-13351 GCA_016801145.1 Umbra pygmaea
AATAGCAGTAACCTCAGTTAACACCGCATTTTCCTTTAACAATCGACGCCTGATTTTAAGCTTCCAAATAAAACAAATAAGCGGTTGGCCTGCAAATGAGACCTGAGCGTCTTTATTTTTTCTCAGAGAAAATCATTTTCTTTGCCAGATTTCGCTTATCCATGTCGTAAATTCTAAGGGCGAGGTCTCTAATCAATGCTAATTTGTGGGCGTGTTATTTAAATTACGATGGTTTTCAACCGTCTGATTTATCAACAGCCGCTCATTCGTACGCTGGAATTGGAGTGATACGAAAGTTTTGTAAATCACACGTGAGTCTCGTCGTAAGATGATTTCTGCGCTCAGATCTACACTGGTTTCTACGCACGTTTGATAAATGAGGGCCACTGTGTGTACAATATATATCATGGTGACATGTCAATTATATAGTGTGTGTCACACTGTCCTGGAGTGGGATGGTGTGGCAGTGGACTGAGAGATTGTACTCTTTATATATTTTAGTTTTTTTCTGTGTATTATGAGTATTCAGTTGTTTGTGTTCATGTTATACCAGTGCAAGGCACTGTAGTTTAGAGTTTTATATACTGTCTCTTTAAGTTTGTGTATGTGTGCACTACTCCCCAGCTTGGCTAGAGCTATGATAGGTGTTAGCTAAGTTTAGACTGGAACTTGTAGATCTGATTAATAATTGCCTGCAGCCATGTCAATTAGTCTTTCTTTATAGGCTCTAGCCAAGCAAGGGTGTGGTGCTGGTCATTGATTATACATTGTCTCTGTTGTCTTGCTATTCCCAGAAAGAAATACTACGACTAGGTATGTTGTGATAAGAGTGTGGTTGTAGCTGGAGTTTGATCTTTATATTTAGTATGTTGTTTTAGCATCTATGCCGCTATAGAGCATAGAGTTTAGTTATATTCGTTGTGCCCCCTGTTCTATTTCAATTGAGTTATTGTGTACGCTCTGTGACTGCCTATGTGTCTGTGAAGTCAAGTATAGCTAAATATGTACCGTTGTCCACTCGCTACACAGTTCACCTGCAACTGCCTTTCCACTGTATGATTCCTGGATTCTGCTACATTAAACACAACAAACCATCACTGCCTGTTTGGTTTCCCTTTCCCAATACTAATTCAACTGTGACAGTGTGGCACTGATTGAGCGCACTTGGCCTGTTTCAGCACCATCGCTGTCAATGAGCTGTCGCTGTCCGTGGTGTTGACACATTTTTACTTGACAAGCAAACTGTTTTATTTGTTCATCAATATAAACTTGTCAAAAAATTTGGCTTTTCTTTGTGTTTTATTTGACATATAGGCGTACTTTATTTGACATATAGGCTCAACAAGCAACACATTATAACATATGCATTCATCAGATATTTTACTGTATTTTTAACGGTTTTCATTTTAAAAACACTTGGTGGCAGAGGGCCCCGTGATGAAGCTCTGCCCCCACTGTACTGAAAGATTAGCTCTGCCCCTGGATGCACTCTAATAAATGCGTTGTACTAATGGAAGACTGATGGAAGTTTCCGTAACTAAAAATGCCAAGTGGAGTATCTTACTATAGAAGACCTTAGATCAGTGGTTTTTAAACCTTCTCCTCAGGGTATCATAGAAATACATTTATTTATTTTATTTAACCTTTATTTAACCAGGTAAGTTGACTAAGAACAATTTCTTATTTACAGCAACGACCTGGGAGCAATTAGGGTAAAGTGTCTTGCCCAAGGACACAACGACATTTGGCTCAGTCGGGAATCGAACTGGCAACCTTCTGACTACAAGTCTGACTCCCTACCCACTGAGCCATCTGCGCCCCAATGTACATGGGGAATTAAATCTTCAATGTTGGTTTGTTTGAAATCCTCCTGGCACTCTGTTGATATTTGTGTTTATTTTACAGATAGGTCCTTTATAGTTTTTGATTCAGAAGACTTATCTTCAAGATGAATAAGCAAAAACAAACCTTTTCATATAATGATTTTCATGCATAATGTCATATAGAGCCAAAAAAATATGTTTACAGTCAGCCCACACCCCCACCTGTGCCATCACCACCAGCGGTTCCGGATCAGCCTATTCCCCATCCTGCTGGTCTTCGGGAACCTTTTTTGTCCTCACCTGCGATGTATGAAGGGGATTTAGGGGAATGTCGCACCGTCCTGTTACAATGTGGGCTAGTTTTCAATCAACAGCCTTAGATATATTCCACTGAAAGATCCAAGATCGCCTACATCATTGTGTTGCTGGGCGGTGGGAAAAGCTAGAGGCTGGTTCCGAGTCCTATGTCACCTTCAATGTGGAGATGAGGAATGTCTTTGACCATCCAGAGGGATGCCTCTAAACATCTACTGTCCATGCGACAGCAAGGTCGTAGTGTGGCAGAATATGCCATCACTTTCCGTACTCTGGCTGTAGAGAGCGGGTGGAATGGCGAACCATTGCAAGCTGCATTCTGTGGGCTAAGTGACGTCCTCAAAGATAAGCTTGTTTCCTACCCTGAACCAGATTCACTTGAAGATTAAATATCTCTTTATATGCGTATTGATAATAGGATGCAGGCATTGAGAGAGTCATTCACCACTCACAACCTGACCACCAGGAAGCAATAAAGGAGATATGACTGCACCCACCTTTTCGGATCAGTCGGTCCCGTCATACCGAGACAGCGAAGACGACGTATGGACAACAAATGATGTCTCTACTGTCAGGAGCCAGGTCACTATCTGTCATCTTGTCCCCATAAGCTGGGAAACTAGGAGGCTCGCAAGGTACCGGGACGACCTTAGCGAGTCAGAAAATGTCTGTCCCTTCCTCTAGGATCAGAACTACGCTACAGGCAACTATCTAGTTCCAAGGTCAGTCTCTCCAATACACTCAGCACCCCATCTTGAGAGAAAAAAACTGAAATGTAGAAATATTTGCAAATTCATTAAAAAAGAAAAACTGAAATATCACATGGTCATAAGTATTCAGAACCTTTGCTCAGTATTGAGTAGAAGCATCCTTTTTAGCTAGTACAGCCATGAGTCTTCTTGGGAATGATGTAACAAGTCTTTCACATCTGGATTTGGGGATCCTCTGCCAGTCTTCCTTGCAGATCCTCTCCAGTTCCATCAGGTTGGATGGTGAAAGTTGGTGGACAGCCATTTTCAGGTCTCTCCAAAGATGCTCAATTGGGTTTAGGTCAGGGCTCTAGCTGGGCCAGTCAAGAATGGTCACAGAGATGTTCTGAAGCCACTCATTCATTATTTTAGCTGTGTGCTTAGGGTCATTGTCTTGTTGGAAGGTGAACCTTGGGCCCAGTCTGAGGTTCGGAGCACTCTGGATGAGGTTTTCTTCCAGGATATCTCTGTACTTGGCCGCATTCATCTTTCCTTCAATTGCAACCAGTCATCCTGTCCCTGCAGCTGAAACATAGCCCATAACATGATGCTGCCAACACCATGTTTCACTGTTGGGATTTTATTGGGCAGGTGATGAGCAGTGACTGCTCATCCACCCATACCACTTAGAATTAATGCCAAAATGTTCAATCTTGAGAGAATCTTATTTCTCATAGTCTGGGAGTCCTTCATGTATTTTTTGGCAAACTCTATGTAGGCTTTCATATGTCTTGCACTGAGGAGAGGCTTCCGTCGGGCCACTCTGCCATAAAGCCCTGACTGGTGGAGGGCTGCAGTGATAGTTGACTTTGTGGAACTTTCTCCCTACTGCATCTCTGGAGCTCAGCCACAGTGATCCTTGGGTTCCTCTTTACCTCTCTCACCAAGGCTCTTCTCCCACAATTGCTCAGTTTGGCTGGACGGCCAGGTCTAGGAAGAGTTCTGTTTGTCTCACACTTCTTCCATTTAAGGATTATGGAGGCCACTGTGCTCTTAGGAACATTGATTGCTGCAGAAATTCTTTTGTAACCTTGGCAAAATCTGTGCCTTGCCACAATTCTGTCTCTGAGCTCCTCGGGTAGTTCCTTCGACCGCATGATTCTAATTTGCTCTAAAATGCACTGTGAGCTGTAAGGTCTTATATAGACAGGTGTGTGCCTTTCCTAATCAAGTCAAATCAGTGTAATTTAACACAGCAGGACTCCAATGAAGGAGTAGAACCATCTCAAGAAGAAATGGACAGCATGTGAGGTAAATATGAGTGTTACAGCAAAGGGTTTGTACTAATGACCATGTGATATTTCAGTTTTTCTTTTTTAATAAATTTGCACAAATATCTACATTTCTGTTTTTTTCTGTCAGGATGGGGTGCTGAGGGTACATTCATGAGAAATATAACTTTTTTGATGTTATCAAATGGCTGCAATGAAACGAAGAGTGAACATTTAAAAGGGGTCTGAATACTTTCCGTACCCACTGTATATGGACGATATTGTGACCTGATGTCAATTTTACTAGCTATAGTGAATTGCTAGCTAGTAGACCACGGGGTTCAGGCTAAATTCAATGTCACCGAAGTGACTCGCTAGGTAGGGGATGTGCACTAAGTTCACATTGAATTCTGGATCTTGTGGGATTTCAAGTGCAGACAGATACAGAAGCAGCCAATCTGAACTCTCGTTTGATCTCAGATTCATATGCAGGCACAGCATTGTACATGACATAAGTCATCTATGGTAACATTGGTAAAATACTATAAACCTCTTAGTGATCGCCCCCTGATTATGCCAAAAAACATACCCAAAGTTAACCTCTTGTTACACTGGACCTGAAGTAAATACATACATATGATTGATAATTTTATAAACACATTTATTTATTTATCCTGTGTTGTTGATAGCTTGACAACTCCCTAGACAGATCTGTGGGATGGAGAATGGCTCGAAAATGGTAATCCAACCATATGTTGCCTAGCCGCCGATTCTTTTTGCATTGCAAATCCAACACAGAAGCCTTTAGTCGGATCATGTATGGGATGATTACGTTCACCAACTATACTTCCGTGATTGAACACACAGGTGCCCGATCTGGACATAATAAGTTGCTGGAGAGCGATGTGGCAGAATAGTCTGATTTATATTATCAAAATCCCGGGCAGCACTATGCCAATTTGCGCTGCCTCGTGCAGGAGGGCCGGGGAAAGTCATTAAGGTTGCTTTCACACCGTCCATGTTTGTTCAATTTAAAATGGACAGTCCAGTTTACTTGGGTTGGTGTGAAAGCTCATCCAAACTCTGGTCTGCTTTAAAACGGAGGACTCAGTCCGCTTCCGGGTGAACTAGGGTTTGGTTTACTTTAGGTGAGAACGCAAAAAACAAGACGCAAACTAAAAAACTGTGCATTATGGGTAAATGATGAGTAGACACAAACTAAAAAACTGTGCATTATGGGTAAAGGATGAGTAGACAGTGCACCGGTAGGAAACAATATTGAATAATATCTCGGGAACAGACGTGGGCAGATGAGTGTAACAAGAACAACACATCAACATCATCTCTCTCTCTCGTCAGGGCTCGCTTCCTTCAGTACTATCTCACTCATCTCATTCAAAAATATGAAATGCTCCGCAACTCCATGCCTTGTATTACAATATTTTATTGATGGAAACATCAAAGCAAAACCAAAAACCCCAAGATCGCAATTTGCTCCATTATTTTTGAGACCACGAAGTGACGGATAGTTTCCCTCTGAACTATTCAATGGAATTCCATTCTAGGCAACAGTGTTATAATGTGATGTATGTTTACTGTGTTTTGTGCGTTTGATAGTGTGCAGTGTTATAGCAAACCAAATGAAAAATGCAACAATGTTCTTCACCCCCGAAACACACCGAGTTCAGCAAACTATAGGTGTGAAAACGACTTAAGAATGCAAATTTACTGAGTTTTTTTACTCAATAGCCTTAACCTCTGATGCTCTGAAAACTGCCTGACCTGGTTAAAAAATGTCTTATTTGAATGTTTTCAGTGTTTAAAATCTGATAGTCTGGTTATGTTTTCAAATCAGTTATAAACAATTGCAACTTCTAATTACCAGGTTTCAATTTTACAGTATGGGTCCCAACAATTATGTAATTATCACCAGACATATTGCTTTAGTTTGTTAGCTGGGCAAAAGGCTCAAGATGGGTTTAATTGGGCAGAATCAGCTGCATCTTGTTGAGAGTTAATTAGACACACTACCATATTAGGTTGTTGTTTAATTTCACCCTATTGAAGATTAGCCTGTATTTAATTGCTTTCACAACAACAACACAGGTGTTCCCTAACTGCCTTATTGCCTCTCTCGCTTTCCTCACTCTTTCTACTCCTCTTGCTTGCTCGCTCTCCTGTCTATCTTTCTTTCTGTTCTTCCCTCTCTTTTCTCTGTCCACATATGCAATTTAAATATTAATTAAGTAGAGAACCTAAGATGTTGTTAGTACAGTGTTTGTAAACAGCTCAAGATGGATTTGGATCGACATTGAAATAAATCACAGAATGTTACAGGAATATATCAGTCACAAAATATAAAACATACTCTAATGAAGTGTTGTCACTCCTGCATGAAATAATAATATTAGCTTACATCTTTAAAGCTAAATTATATTAATTATGTTTTTTGACATGCTGAATTGTATATTTTGCTTTGTCTAAGAGGAATAAAATAAATAGCAGAGAGACATTACGAAGGAACAAAAACAGAAACATTATTTAAACAAAAAAAAACTACTCAGACATAGCATAACTCATTATTGACTGCGATATGAACAACTGCTGAGAAATAATTTATATATTTCAGCCCTGGGAAAAACTGCCACAGAACACAGATTGATGTGATTTGCTATTCTTTGGCTGCGATCATGCCAGCAGCCCATTTCTGCACTTTTGCCCAATTATAGGTAAAACAGCAATCTGAATGGTCAAAATACCAATTACAGAAAATAAAATCAACATCGAGCTGCCGCTCAGCAAGTCTTATTAGCTACAACGTCCTCTGTTAAGCTTAGTCAAAATGTGAGCTTTAACATATTTGGAATGCATTGTTAATTTCTCAGGAAAAAGTAGAAAATAGCATAAATTCACTACAGCTGTTAAGTCTAAATGTGTGAAAAAGAAGTCTAGTGGTGAAGTGAGGTATCCATGCTTTCTGACTGGAACATTATTTTTATTCCATATCTCCAAAACCCAATGCATGATTCATTTGGAAATCGTTCAAATGTACAGTCAAGGACCTGTTCAGGAGGTATATATTTTACCACAACATTCAAGTTCATAGATAAGCTACAGACACAAAATGTATGAAAATGTATACATAGGTAACCCAGCCATGCAGGAACACTATTGATCCACAATGTGGCACATATTCTCAACAGGTGTATTTTTCTCTTTTCCTTTTGGGAATGGTAGAGCAAGCAGTATGGAGGACCAAGTCTGACAAAATAAGAAATATATAAATAAATAAATGCTCAAAAATAAATAAGCATACAATTAATGTCAAAAGGGCAAGGATGAGAGGAGACAATAGCAGGTAGAGAATCCTTCTTTACTGAGGAACCGTAATGCAGGTATAAACGATGAACATAACTCTCCGGCATAGAAAACAATAATCAACAAAGGTCGCAACAAACACTCAAGCCTAAATATACAACTGATTAGAATAAGGCACAGCTGTGTGATCACATGGGTGTGTGTGATGACACCATAGAGATGGCTAGATCACCCATGGTGGGAAAACGACAACTAGGACAGTCCTGCACAACCAATTCCATCAATATTCAGGTGATGTCAAACGTGTGTGTGTGTGTGGGGTCTGAGGTTGGGTGTGACAATTAATTGCACAATAAATACAGTAAATAAATTAATCTAGGCAGTAATTAAATTATACAATGAGACATTAATTTATATATCTCTTTTAATTAGCTTCTTTATTTTTTCACCTTTTTAATAATTACCTTATTTATTTATTGTCTGTTATAATTTTAAACTCTTATTTTTAAATGTATGTATTTATGTGTATATTATAATATTTTTCTCTATTTTATTCTTCCTTTGTATTTTTTTACCCTATTTACTTCTTCAACGCTATTTATTTCTACCTGTCATATTTACATTTCGGTATGCATATCTGCATCATTATGCAAATGAGAAGGGGCTGTGTCTTAGGGGGAAAACGTCTGCCAGTTGGTTGGTTAGCATTATACTGCATCGGTCGAATCTTTTTTTTTTAAAAAGGCATACAACAATTCCAATCAAATATACACTCACCTAAAGTATTATTAGGAACACCCGTTCAATTTCTCCTTAATGCAATTATCTACTCAACCAATCACATGGCAGTTGCTTCAATGCATTTAGGGGTGTGGTCCTGGTCAAGACAATCTCCTGAACTCCAAACTGAACGTCAGAATGGGAAAGGTGATTTAAGCAATTTTAAGCGTGGCATGGTTGTTGGTGCCAGACAGGCCGGTCTGAGTATTTCACAATCTGCTCAGTTACTGGGATTTTCACGCACAACCATTTCTAGGGTTTACAAAGAATGGTGTGAAAACGGAAAAACATCCAGTATGCGGCAGTCCTGTGGGCGAAAATGCCTTGTTGATGCTAGAGGTCAGAGGAGAATGGGCAGACTGCTTCAAGCTGATAGAAGGGCAACTTTGACTGAAATAACCACTTGTTACAACCGAGGTATGCAGCAAAGCATTTGTGAAGCCACAACATGCACAACCTTAAGGCGGATGGGCTACAACAGCAGAAGACACCACCAGGTACCACTCCTCTCCACTACAAATAGGAAAAAGAGGCGACAATTTGCAAGAGCTCACCAAAATTGGACAGTTGAAGACTGGAGAAATGTTAACTGGTCTGATGAGTCTCGATTTTTGTTGAGACATTCAGATGGTAGAGTCAGAATTTGGGGTAAACAGAATGAGAACATGGTCCATCATGCCTTGTTACCACTGTGCAGGCTGGTGGTGGTGTAATGGTTTGGGGGATGTTTTCTTGGCACACTTTAGGCCCCGTAGTGCCAATTGGGCATCATTTAAATGCCACGGCCTACCTGAGCATTGTTTCAGACCATGTCCATCCCTTTATGTCCACCATGTACCCATCCTCTGACGGCTACTTCCAGCAGCATAATGCACCATGTCATAAAGCCTGAATCATTTCAAATTGGTTTCTTGGACATGACAATGAGTTCACTGTACTAACATTGCCCCCACAGTCACCAGATCTCAACCCAATAGAGCATCTTTGGGATGTGGTGGAACGGGAGCTTCGTGCCCTGGAGTATTAGTAGGGTGTTCCTAATAATCCTTTAGGTGAGTGTATATATTAGTTTACTCAATTTGTGATGTGATCAGTCCTGAAGTTGAAGCGATGGCAGAACTGGCTCTGTTAGAGGACCTTAATGCGCTCTCTACAATGGGGCTTTTGGCCACCGGGACCTTTCAGCGGGAGCTCGGGTACAAGTTTGGTATATCGCAGCCAACAATTAGTCGAAGTATGCCAGGAGTTTTGGTCAGCTATTAACTCCCTTTCTGCTAGGTATGTTCAATTTCCATATTATGATGCTCAGCAAACTGTGATCAAAAGTATTTTATGAGATTGGGGTAATTGGTGGCGTCTGTAGTCACCATCCATGAATGATTACGCATTTATCAATCGCAAAAACTTTTATTCAATCAGCGTTTAGATCATATGTGATGCCATGATTTTTGTTATGAATATGTTAGCCTGGTGGCCTGGGGGGGCGTGCAACTCTTATTTTCCAATACTGCAGAGTTGGAACAAGGCTACAGGAGAGCACACTTCATGGCTGGAGTCATCTCCTCAGTGAGTTACGCCCATGTACAACACATAGTTCTTTGGTGAAACGGTTTGATGCACACAAACCACAGTGGAGAGATGTATAGGTTTGCTCAAGGGCAGGTGGCTCTGTCTTGTGTCAGCATTGGGAACTCTGCTATACACCCCAGAGCAGGCCTGCAACATAATTATGGCATACAGGGTTCCCCACAATATTGCACTGGAGAATGGGGTTGAATTGTCAATTCAATGAAGATCCGTGGCCACACCATTGGGGGCTCTACGAAGGAGACAGGATCTAATTCTGTGCTTCTAATATAGTAAGTGCTGTCTTTGGTTAAGATAGCTACTTCAAAGAATACAATGTGGAATGTTTAGTGAAAATATTTTTTTTTTAAATGCACTTCTTCTCGTTTAACGCTTTCAATGACTGTAGCAGTAACTTCAGTCCACACCGCAGTTTTCCTTGATCCGTTGATGCCTGATTTTAAGCTTCCAAAGAAAACCAAGCAGTTGGCCTGCACCTCAGACCTGAGCATGTCTATTTCTATGGAATAATTAATTGGACTTATAATATTTGTAACCCACAGAAAACAATCTACAAATGTGTACAATGATGCACAAATATTTCACATGTATTTTTACATTTGTGTTGTGTAAAATCATATTCACAAAAATAATGTGTGATTTGTAAATACACACAATTTAACCTGTACAATATATTTTTATTTCACATACAAAGTGTGATTTACGCTTTTGTGGATCCATTTCTACACACAAAACTGTTTTTACGCATTTGCGTATTTCTTCTGGGCAATTTGCAGGTCACGTGACATTTGCAACTCCCTTTTTTCACATGTGTCGATTTTTGTTCACTCTGTCCCGCTGCGATCTGCAAAAACAGATTTGTAAGGCGTACGCGTAAATCACACTTTGTAAGTGAAATAAAAATATATATAATGTAACGTGACCAACAAATTCACTGGAAATAATTTGCAAATGTGTAAAAACAGTTTTGTGTGTAGAAATGGATCCACAAATGCGTAAATCACAATTTGTATGTGAAATAAAAATATATTTGTACAGATTTAATTTTGTGTATTTGCAAATCGTGAGATATTTGTGTATGTTTATTTACAGATCTCCGCAGTACACATTGCACAAAATTCCACAAATGTGTAAAAAGGAACTTACAAATGTAACATGACCCACAAATTCACAGGAAGTAATCTGCAAATGTGTAAAAACAGTTTTGTGTTGTACGCATTACCCTGTATTTTTAGTGAATATGATTTTACACATCACAAACGTAAAAATACACATTAGTACACAGATAGTGAAATATTTGCGCATCATTGTACACATTCGTACATTGTCTTCTGTGGGTTACAAATATTAAAGTCCAATTAATTCTTCCATATATTTCCATCTCAGAGAGATTACTTTTCTTTGCCGGATGTCACTTATCCGTGTTGTAAACTCTAAGGGCGAGGCCACTAACCCATGAATATACAGTATAAGATGATTTCTGCATTCAGATCTATGCTGGTTTCTAAGCACGTTTGATAAATGAGGGCCCTTGGGCCCTATTTTAACGATCTGAAACGCGAGTATCAAACGCTAAACGCAAGTTACATTGTGGGAGGGTGCCGGGCGCTGTTGCTATTTTACCGGCGGGATAAATGATTCTTGCACCTGACTCATATCTAAAATGGGTAGGTCTAAAGTAGCTTCATTAGTCATAGGTGTGGTTTGGGCGTAACGTGCAATAAACCAATCAGATTGTCATCTCACATTCCCTTTAAGAGCAAGCGTGCTTGTTCCATGGCGGATTGCTATTATAACAGCGATTTTCTATTGATTTTTCTTTTTACAAAATGTAAAAATAAAGAAATGTCACAAGACATTGCCTACTTTCCGATGTTTTGGACTCACTCTCACTGAATCACGAGGTTATGAATGCATGGTAATATTTTTGCAATGTAGTCTAACATTAGACCGAGATTACTCTTCTGTCAAATACGCTTTCCACTCCCGTTCTGCATTTCGGGCATTTAAGTGGCTGGCACGCATTTCAACATCACGTCTTCTGAAGTCCTCTAATATTTCCTAATTAATGTCATCAACACATCCATGATTCATGAAAATGTTGCATAAAATACAACAAGCCACAAAGAATCCTGCAACTTGAATAGTGTACCTGTTCTATCCAAACACCTGACGCGCATTTTCAGTGTGCCAAATGTTCGTTCAATTAGGGTACACTGCGTTTTTGTGTGTGTTTTTGATTAAACAGCATTTTACGCACTTGCTGGCACCATAATTGTCATCATTAACCATGTCTTTAACGGATAGCTGTTGTCCCCTTCAAAGCCACCCATCCAAGGGGGGATTCCTCATGGCAAAGTTGCCATAAATGAGTCGTGGCTTGAGCCTGAGTAATTCTGAGTAAAGACATGGATGATTTTACTATTGGCATCGCAAATTACGTGTGTATACTTGTTGATTGAATGGGTTCCCTTGAGGTTGATGTATATCAGTGCAAATAATTCATTATGAATAATTTGAGTAAATGTGTACACTAGATGTATACCTATTTTTCACATTTTCGGACACCACAATGACTTCCTCGTGTGGTAATGTTTTTCCTTCTAATTATGTATTGCAATAACAAAGAACTGCTGCATTGTGTAGATGAGAGGAGCAAAGGGTATGCGCTACATTATGGTTAAGCATGCGCCCTTAAAATAGCATATGAATAACACGCCACTGACTTTAAACCAGTTTTTTTCTGGTCTATGGCGGAATTGTTTTCGGGGACTGCAAGGGAAAAGTCCCATATGTGTCGGGTGTAAGATAGGAATGATACACGCGTTTGTGTAAAAAGTCAATTGCGCTGGGTAAGATAGGGCCCATTGTGTTTTTTGTCAGACTATTTGGTGGTTTTGCTGGTCTAGGTTTCACAAACATTTTATATAATCAACTTTAATTTTTTTAACAACAATTTTGCCCACAGATATGAGCTGCCACTGGTCCTTCCCCTTCTTAAGAAATGTTATTGACACTTGTTTTAGGGTTGGCGGCAACACACCATGCTCCAGTGACTCATTAAACATTGATAATAGTGTAGTAGATAATAGACTAATTTAGCTAAACTTATTTGCATTTATTTCACATCTACTGCAGTCAGATTGGCTGGGTTCACTCTGAAGTATCACTGCACATGGCTATGCACTTTTGAACGTGTTAAAAGGGCTAAATGCACGTTTTAAAACTTGCCCGGCGTAACAGGTGTAAATTGGAGCAGGAGGATAACACAGTGTAGCCAACACAGATTTTTTTTGTTTGTTTCCGCTACTGACAGCACTCTAAATTTCCTAACAACACAGCTACATGTTCAAAACGCCCGGAATTCTCCTTTAATTTGTGTAATCAGACTGGATGAAACACAGCTATTTAAAGCGGAGCTATGCAGTTTGGGACATTTCTTCGCTGTTTTCACGCTTTTTGCTCGCAGATTTCTCCTTAGAGCTCCCCCTACAGCTTCGGAATAGATATATGGCAACACTGTCGTAAAAACTTTTCGGCGACTCTCTCCCCCCCCCCCCCCGTTCTT